>JAPMOB010210130.1:0-10019 GCA_029875015.1 Lepomis gibbosus | reverse complement strand
ATCTGTATATTTTTATTGAATGTTGTTTTAGACTTTGGGGGATCGGGAAACCTGAGGTATCGTGTAGACCTCTAATTATGAAATCAAAAGCAGCTAACATGTGTTTTCACACATCAGTGGGGATTCTTAAACTATGTGCAGCTGTATTTATACTAATTTATCAACCACTCTCATTCACACATAGTATCTATCATTACCCGGTCTAAAATAAAACTTTATGGTTAAAAATGGAAAAGTTGACTTATTGCTTCCACTCGTTAAATGGAATATGATTCATAGTTAATAATATTTTCATAAACTGAGGACCTTTTTATTCAGCACTATGAATTCAGACAGAGCTTTGACAAATGAGCTCCTCTGCTGTGCTTAAGACATGTTGTTTTCCAAATGTTTAAGTTTTGTTTTTCACTATTATTTACCTCCAAAAACAGGAGCACAGGCAAGTTAAGAGAAAGCAGAGGGAAACTGAAAATAGAAGGAGGTATAAAAAAGTAAAAATGATTCAGCAAAAAGCTGTATAGAGGCTGTTATTAAGAAGATACACACACGATGCAGAGAGGAAATCCTAACTTCCTTCTTATGTGGAAAACAAGTGTCATCCCTCCTGAACCTTTCTGACATTACCATGACAATGTGACCATTTTTATTACCACAATAGGTTCTGTAGATTTTCCTTGATAGTGCATTAGTGTATATGTACCTGTGATTTTGTGTGTGTGTGTGTGTGTGTGTGTTTATAAAGCACTCTACAGTACACTACATGTGTGCACATGCGTGTATTTAAGTTGCTCTTAGTGGTGATTGGTCCTGACAGTTTAGTGCCCCCTCAGATGCCTGTCGAGAAATGACCCTGGGTACTCAGGACATTATGTCCTGGTGAACGCAATCCTGCAATTAGACACCCATGAAGCGGAACTCCCTTGTGTGTTTGTGTGTGTGTGTGTGTGTGTCTGTGCGGGCGTGCGTGCGTGTGTGAAGCCACAGAATTAGTGCTTCCTCTGGTTTTCCAGTTGTAATGACCTGAACCAGAGGAATTAGCTTGTGGAATGTGACAGCAACTTTTTAAAAAAAACTCATAGTATGGAACGTGTGTGTGCGTTTTTTAGTGTGTGTGCATATGTGTCCTAACTATCTAAGGTGTTTTCTGTACTAAATTCAGTGATACCAAATTCATACTAAATTCTGTTTCCTACTGGTCACACAGGATTTGAGCAACAGTCAGTAACTGTCAGTGTTCAAATGATGCTGCATGGAGCAGATAGAGAGCTCCAATGAAGCTGTGTTCACTAGAGTTTGTCAGTTTGAATAACTTTGTAAGTAGAAAGTTTCTGACACCTCAGGGTTCACAACTTTAAAAAAAATTGGAGCTCAGTGAAGGCACTTTTCATTTCAGTCTTTTGTTTTCTTCATCGATCCATACATCGAACATCCTACTTTGCTTTTAATTACCTTGCAACAATGTTCACTCACTTGAACCATAATACGCACGCAACTTCCCACATTACATATACATTCACTTATTTAGCTTACGCTTACAATTGCTATATATGTCAGGGGTGGCACACCTCTAGAGCAACTAGGGGTTAAGTGTCTTACTCAGGGCACAGTGGGCTGTCACAGTGGGGGATTGAGCCGGGTTCCCTCGCACCTTGTGCTTGTGTCTTATCCACTGTTCCATCACCACCCTGATGCAATCTCACAACATCCACGAGTGTCAGCAGTGCTCCACTACTTCTCAACACTGTCTACTGTTAAGTAGGCCCGCGTTGATTGCTTAATCATGGTTTAGCAATACGCTTCAGCTCCAAGCAGTAAAAACAGGCTCTCTGACGAGCTGAAAATAGATCCAGATTGTGCAGGAGTGATGCTTTGAGTTGGCCTCAGATGTGTCAATGGAGAGATAATGACTGCTAGTGTTGTTAGAGAGACCCATGCAGTGAATATCAATGTTGGGAGGATGTGTCCACATGAGCAACGGTGGCCGTTAACTTTGCCATTATTATGATAAGCATCTGTTGATATTATATTGGGCTCTGGGGTTAAAAATAGCTCACATAGTTTTGACTGTTGGGGCCACAAAATAGTGGAACCTAATCCTTGTTACATAACTGAAAGGAGGAAAGGCTTCTATATGTGTGCGCGGGGTGGGAGGTTATGTGTCCGCCAGTATACATGCTTGTGTGAGTATGCATGTGAATGCACTTGGGCTATGCTAAGACAAACAGAGACATGCAGTTGCGTGACACGGTGCTGGGAAGTGGGAACAGCCATAGGAAAATACCATATGTAGTTAACAGCAGGCGGTTTTGACATATTTCAGAGAGGGAATGTACTTCCAAAAACATTTTACATGTTGCTGTTGCCTGGTCTGTCTACAGTATGTCTGCAAGTAAGATATCTGCAACACAAACTATCTACAAATTGTTCTTCATGCATTCTCTGGCATGATGTATGCAGGAGCTAGATTTGGGGTGAGTTTCCAATCTATGTGTCTGTGTGAGCATTTTTACAGAAATTCCACAGTTGGGGTAGATGATTTATATGCAAATTTTCTAGCAGTAAAATGCTATATGTACTCCATCTATGATAATGCATCAAGGAATATCGCTCAGGCTTTCAATTTTGACAAAAGACGGAGAGTTGATAGATTGTGGGTCTTTGTTCTGAAGTTTAACAGTATTGACTGATCTGATAGGAGCATTCCACAGTAATTGAAGGTCACACTTTATCACCTGTGCTTCCACAAGACTTACAGGATGGGAGGGAACATGACACTTGAAACAGGGCAGACCGGCACATGTGACCATCCAAAACTATGTACGTGATTTTACAGTATATTATTTTCCCCTGTTCATCTCTCTTTCAATATTCTGTCCCTTTTCTTGTCTCTCTCCATCCCTTGCCCACTTTTCTCTTTCTCTGTCCATCCTACCTATTTTTGGGTCAGATTAGTTTGTAATTTGTAGTGTTGTAAACAATAAAACATGCCTGGCTAAGACAAAAAAACCCACACAGTTAACAAATTAATTCAACTTGAAGCAAGGACTGAGAGAGATGAATACAGGGGAGGGCTGTAGGGTGCTATGGTTAAAAGGAGAGGATCCAGGAGGAGGAGGAGATGTGAGCAGGAAAGAAAGGAGAGTGAGGGCATGTGAGGACAGAGGATGGGGAAGAGAAACAGGGTTAGAAAACATAGTGTTGCCTTCTGCACAGTTAGGGACGATGATCAAAGTAGATCCCACAAGGGGGGGAAAGTATGTTAAAATGAGTGTGTAAAAAGAGTGGCATGGTTATAAAAAGCCACAGCATTCACCTGGCTCAGACAACAGAAGATACAACAACAGATTTGTTCGGAGACAGAGAGCAGAGAGGAGTATACTCTGAATATGTGTGCAGTGTAGTGTACAGACAGGTGACACACTCGTGGTACACCTACACAGGTGTTTTATCTGTACGCTGCACTGTTTGGGAGTGTGCAGGGTGTGCTGGGCTGGCATTTGTGTCACTTTTCGCTCTGGAAATCACAGGTGTTGCTGATAACATTAAGAATGACTCTACTTCTACTACTACTTCTACTCAAGTGTCCCAGTAAGTCATGACAGTGTGACGATGAGCCAGCATGCACAATGGCAGGACCCTAAAACTGAAGCAGCTAAATGGAATTCAGCTGTAATTAATTTTATAGTTTACACATGTGCTTTTCCTACTGTGACATGTCAAAATGTTGTATGTAAAAAAGGCATACACCCAGTATGGCTCTCCTCACCAACAACATATAATAAATGTAGATGCTACTGCATGATACAATTAAACATTAAACAAGTATTCTCTGTGCAGAAGCTGAGCTGGCTCACTTTACCTGGATTTTCAATGAAAATTACAAGAGGAAAATATGAAAGAGGATTTGTTGTTGAAGTACTAATGGCAGCTTCAGTCTTAAAGGCTGCTCCCCAGGAGTTTCATAGTTAGATCTGCATGGGACAGACATCAGTAAATACTTTGATGTGCTTTATCTTAATGCTCAAAGCAATTCAAGGGATGGGGATTCATCTCAACTAACACCAATGTGTGGCACTGTGTTGCAATCTACAACCTCACCTCTAGATGCTACTAAATCCTACTAACTGGCCCTTTAAAAAATCCTGCGCATCAGCTGTTTTGGATCATAAGTAGTGAATGCTCCAGGGCCAACTAAAAGTAAACATGGACCAGCATCTATGACTGGAAGCCGCATCATCCCACGGCACTGTCAGCCAGATTATGCTTGTTCCTCTGGTGTTTCTATTCAACTAAAGCACACACAAAGTCACGGCAGCAAGAGACTCGTGTTAACAATAACAGCACATTCTGTGTGGTGTGATCTGTAAGAACAACATCGCTGCCTGATGGTCCAATTTTCTGCATCATGTCTCCATGTCTCTATTCGTTCGCCTGCTGTGCGTGAGAATGAAATGAAAAGAGTTTTCTAAATGCATTGCCATTACACACACACACGCACACACACACACACACACACACACACACACACACACACACACACACACACACACAGACACCAGGCAGAAACTCATGTTAACAATTACTCCAAATAATCTCCCTTCCTGTAAATGAGTGTCAGTAGGATGTTTGTATACCAGCCAGCTGTGAAATGAGCCACTACAGTGCTAAGCCACTTTGTGAATCACACATTGGAGATGTTTGAATGTATTTGTGTGATTATATGATTGTGACTAGTTCATATATGATAAGAAAGGTGTGATTGGTCTTTCCCACCCGCAGGTTTGGGTCTCAGAGTTTCCATTGGAAAACCAAACACTTCCCGTCATAATGTTTATACATGTGTACATTCAACTGCACACAAGTGTTTTTGTTTGTGTCGGAAAGTTGTTTCTTTCCATCTTTTGCAAATGCGACTTCACTCATTTTTGACCAATTTTAATAATTTATTTTGTGTCTAAACTTCATGCACTTAGTTTGTCACTGCTGCGATTTGATTTGATTTGATTTATTAGGATCCCCATTAGCTGATGCAAAGAAATGCATCCGCTACTCTTCTTGGGGTCCACACAAAACACATAACAAAGATAAAAACACACTACACAATCTGTGATCACGCTGCCGGTCAGTTCTATTACTTCTGAATGATATATATATATGTTTAAATAATACCTTCTGGATCAAAAAATATCCCAATATGATGAGGTTTTTGCTGACCTCCTGTCGCACTCAGCTTATGTAGATTGGACTGTGCGGACGTGGAAAACTGTGTTTGTGTGTGTGACAGACAGAGAGAGAGGGTGCAAACATTAGTCCTGCTCTGTCCATGGGTAATAGTCCAATTATCCAGTTCAGTAAAACACATCTGTACACATACACACTGCATTGTGTTGTAAAAGCATCTGTTCTTTTTCCAAACTATTTCTTCTGCTGACTTGCCTTAATCTCTGTTTCACCTTTCACACTTGTTTCCGTCTCTCAGACTTGTTTTTTATTTACCCCGTGCAGTTTCTATCCCCTCCCTCTACCACTGCTGGGGGGGGGGGGGTGTACATGGGAATGAGGGAGAAAGGCACATGGAAACAAAGAGATAACCGAGGATAGTGAGGTGATGAGAGGAGGATGGAGAGTCAGCGGTATTCTACTGCAGTTTAGCTCAATGCCCAACCATTTTACAGTGTCTGTCTAATTAAGGTCTATGCCTCTAAACAGAAGGGCCAACTCCTCAGGTCAAGACTCTGCAGTCTACTTACATATGAAGAACAGAGGAAACTCGTGTGAGGACCACCAGGTGCACATTTTAGACAGAGAAGATGGATGGTTTGAAAGAGGTGTCAAGGAAGCCATCTACACACGAGTCGAGAAGCCGTCATTAAACAGAGGAGGGGGTCTACGCCACCACTTATCCCCCACTTACAATGCCGTCCTTTCATCACTTCCCAGGAAACTAACAAAGGTAACCTATTGGCCTCAGGTGAAGATACGATGGTCGTTTAGTTTTGGCCTTGGGTAGTCCTAACAACTGTAACGACTGTCATTACAGCAACCAGGAACATTAACGAACCAGCAGTATCAACGATCCTGGCAAACAACCCCACCAAGGTTAAATAGCTGAGTTTCCCTGCCAGTCAGTCAGAACTGAAGAAGTCCCTTGGATGAGGGATGAAACGTCTTCCAGTATCTTCAACCAAGTCCAGTTGCCCTTGACTTTAACCTTCCTTGGATGACTCTAAAAAGTGCATCCTAGCCCACTGACACAAACTGCATATTAAAAACCCAGTCTGTAGGTCATAGAGTTGTGCAGCATGTCAAATCAAGTTTTTTATACCATTCCTTAAATAGCAAAAGGTTCCACCAATATTTTAATATGTAATCTCGCTACAATATGTAAAGCTGTACACTTTAATTAAATGAATGGCCAGCATATTACAGTAATAGGATTCTTACTAATGTTGTTGTGTTAAGACCTAAAGAGTCATTAAGTGTTTACATCATGAGTTTTGAGGAGTGCAATCATTCTCTATCGCAGTAAAACCAAGCGGGGTTTTTGGGATGTTGCATTTTAAGCTCCCAAGTTACCCTTGAAGTCCAGAGAACCAAGAACTGAATGTAGAAACGATCGTCTTGACATCACTATTGATGCAAAGCACTGTTATTATGTCAATTTTTACTTTGAACTGTATGTAGTTCTGAACCACAAAATGTGGCATATAACAATATATCCATCTCATGTTCCAAAATTAATGCAAATATTTGGTAATGTCTTCCATTCAACGTGCCTTGAAATGATAAGAACCTCACAGATTCAGTAAAGCAAAGCAATGTCTGTAAATGCCACACTGAACTCTGCTGAACTTTGTGAGATGCTCCTCTGTTTCACTTCATCTGTCTTAAAAAAAAACATAGTCAAAATATAGTCCTGGCATTTTTATCATTATATAGAATCCCTAGATGAAACTTGAGAGATATTTTTATTTTAAAGAAGCAAATCTGTGTATTTAATATGCAGTCACGTTTGAAGAAGATGAACACAGACATTTGTCTGTCAAAACACCTATCTGCCACATGAAAAATGTTAATAAGTGTTTTTTCATCCCCTTCCTATAATCTTTGATAAGAACCTGAATTTTCCGTTGTTTTAGTGTTTGCAAGAAAAATGTCCCCTTTGGGACCAATGAACAATCTTAAATCATCATCAGTCATGTCAAATGAACATTCATTGGTGCTATGTGATTCTCAGCCACCAGACATACCTTGCAGAGTCAGTGGAAGATTTACATGATAAGTACACTGCACATATTTACCTTGACCTGTGTGTCACTCTGAACAATATGATGACTTTGTAAAAATAATCAATCAATGTTGTTAATAAAATACAACTGATGTATACTCATAAACTCCTATAGGATGCCTTTGAATAAATTCAAATAAAGAGTTACTAGGACATCTTGTGGTCAAACACCAGTAGTGCATACACGGTCCTCCTCATGCTGCACTATGAGCCTACATTTCATTTTAAACAAAATTCCTTTTTAATTGTTATGAATGCTTAATAGAGTTATGAAGCATTCATAACAATGAATGTATGGTAGCCTATTTTATGCAATTCCAATAAACACATAATTTGCATCATGTCCTTTCTCTCTGGAGGTGTGAACCATGGACACTATAGTGTGAACACAGTCATGTCCATGTTTTTATTTCCGGTGTATATTCTTTTGATGAACTGCTGGGTTTTGCTTTATTTGTGGCATTACTGATTTAACTTCGGTCTTCCTAAATAACGTGTAGGGGTGCATCAAAAGTCAGAATGCAATGAGTAGCTATAGGGTAGTCACAGGCTACATACTTATACAGGAGCAATAAAAATGGTTTTAGCAGGCTGGTGGTATGGGACCCAGGGGTGTGTGTGATATCTCTAAAGAGTGCATGTTGGACTTTATACTGTTATATCTCCCCCTGACCATGTCATCACACTAGTTTCTGACCTTGATGTCGCCTATTAAAGACCGGAAAGGCTGAAAGCAGATGTGGTTGTTGTCCCGCACTACCGGTATCTGACTGCCGGTGAGGACGTGGCGTGGCGGAAACCCCGGAGACCGGAGCACAAAGAGAAGCTCCTCGCGCAAACTCACTGGCTCCGATCTTCCACGTGGACCCTGTCATTGACCAAAACACTCCGATCTCCGTGGCAGCCGGGGAGCGCGCGTGCCGCCGCTGTTGCGCAGTGCAGACCGGGAGGCGGTGCGGGGCAGAGGTGTGCTGGAGATATGAACCTGTAAACGGAAAGCTGCTCGAATTAGGGTTTTTTACGGTACACACGTCAACTATGCAGACAGGTAGGCTCGTTACCACTCCGAGTACAGATCTTGAGTATTGATCCAGCTGTAGACCTCATTAAGGGGGTTCACTGTGCGCGTAACTTAAGTTCATACATATTTAAACGGGAGCTAGTCTTTTTATGCTACTCCTAGCCATCCTGTAACTTGTATTTGTTTTAAAACAGGCATGTGATGTCAAAGCAGGAAGACGATGTCAGTTTATCAGAAACAGTTAGTGTTTACAACGTGTATGCAGGCTGTAGGCTACTCATGCTGCAGTGAGTGGCTGGTGTCCGCCGTGGGTCAGGTGTGGCTGTGTGTTAGCATCGCTGCTGCTCCATATGAGCTGAAGCAGGATAGCTAATTTGTAATTACATGCAGGATAATGGGGATAAAGCAGCGCATTGATACATATCCTAAACCAGCATTTTAATCCACATAATATCTGCATCTCATTCAAAAACCCTCTTATCTCCCTGTATATTTTAGTGTTTCCTTTTCTAACTATCAAAGGAGACATGCTGTCCATACTTTGTAAAGATATAAATCTGTATTGTCGTCTTTTTATTCCTGTTAAGTTCCAGGATCTGTCAGTAACGTTAAATCTGTGACATTTGGGCGGATAAATTCATGACTGCATCTTAAGAATGAATTTTGGACAGATGTGAGGTGAATTTATAACATGGCTGTGTTCTTGCAGGCATGTTCATGGAATCTCACCTGGGCAGGTCGGTCCAATGTGTCCTGTTCCTGCTCATACACTTGTGCCTGGCTGCACCAGGTGTACCTGGGACACAAAGGTAATCCCACCGCCCTACTCTCAAGCTTCACTCTCACTTTCTCTTTCTCTTTCATATACCTAGGCATAAACAATTTTAGTATTTCAAGTAAATATACTGTTATTTTGTCATAATTGATACATTTATATAAGAAATGATTCTGCACAATGAATGTATCAGCAAGGGCTGCAATATCAGGATATTTGAAGCAGACCTTTTGTCAAACATGTCAAATTAGGTACGCCTCATGTAAGGACAGTACAGTTCTGTTGTTCAAGCTCTTTTGTATTCGCTTATTAGATAAAATAAATTAAATGAAATTAATATTTTTATATGTATGCATGTTTAATTTAAAATAATAACAAAAAGATATCTTTTTATTTCCATCTTTAATTGTTTGTCTCTCAGGGAGGAATCACTAGATGCCCATTCCCCTTCACTAGCCAATCCCTTTGGCTCTGGAGAGGAGAATCGCAGGTAAGTGACACATAAACAATGTGCTGCTGTTACACATCCAGCTCATTTTGAGCATTAACTTTGCTTTCTTGAAAGGAGAAGGATTGACACTGTACGTAAATAGAAAGCCTTTTCGGTTTTTGTTCCTACAGTATGCTGAAATGCTCAAAAGAGATTAAAATCTTTTCCTCAGATGATGATAAGAAAACATACATTCAAGGGCGTCACTTTGTGTTGAAAAGTGGTGGGGACATTTAAGGGTTCAGATGTGACCAAACACTTCCACAATAGATGATAATGCACAATATTGGAGTCATGAGAACAAGACAACAAGATTCTCCAAAGCTAGTTAGAAGAAATATTCATTGATGAAATAGGGTAATTGGTGGGAGGCCGAATCCATTAAATATCTGGGGGTTTTATTACCTAGGGACTTCTCAAGACTATACGACATCAATTACGGCCC
>JAPMOB010210127.1:0-40419 GCA_029875015.1 Lepomis gibbosus | reverse complement strand
CATGGAGAGTCCTTGCCATTAGCCTTTCCCTTGGCCTAATGTGACATATGCTGCTACTCCACCTCCCAAAGCAAGGTAAAAGCAACAAATCAGTGCAAACCTTTTGGCAGATTGATGAAGCACAGAAGTGGTTAAACCTTTAGCCATCTCTTGTAACCATTTACAAAAGCTGTAAAGCAAAAGAGAACATATGCTATAATAGGCTACACAACATTTTATGGATCACCACTTTAGAAATGTTCCATATTATTCAAAGCTACTTCCAGATGAGCAAGCACATATGGGTTCAGTGTGTGGCCCGGTTCAGGTGACAAAACATAAAAACTATATGGCCAAAAGTTAGTTAACACCCAAAGATTACACTCATGCATAATTGTTTTCAAAAATTTCAGCCACAGGAGTAACTCGGATGGCCTAGCTCTGAGGCCCCATCCACGCAACTCCGTTTTAGATTACAAACGGAGAATTTAATTGAATATGATCTCCGTCCACACCAGCGTTTTAGCTGCGTATCAGAGTTGTTCTCTCTTTACATTAAAACGACTGAAAACGCACATCTATTGGCCGTTCAGGTACACTGGGCATGTGTATGCCGGTGTAAACATGAAGCAGATGGTGTATTCCATAGTTACAGAAGACCTGGCGAAAGAATAAAGAAATGCAGAGGAAGAATCAGACCAGATTTTTTTTTTGCACGCACCAATAACGAGCTGGGACTGTTACTGAATGTAAAGCCGTTCTGTGGCGGCGGAAAACAGACTGGGAATCATTGCAAAGCAAACGGCGCCATGCACAATAGCCTACAAGTGTTGGCAGATAGGCCTAAGTGTTATTTGCAGGTACAGAATATTTTAATACAAATACCAACTCAAAACTCTGTCAGTAACATTGACAGCTTCATCGTTTCTATAGTCCTTTTGCCCGTCTTCACTAAAACACCCTCTGGGGTTTTGAAACACAAAACGGCGTTTCCAAGCTTCTCTGTCTTAGGTCTTCGCTTTCTCCTTTGTAGTCTGGATGGGAGGTGCAAACGTAGCAACAGGTCTCAGTTTTAATTCAAAAACGTGCCTTTTTTGCCATTGTGTCTTACATGTATTTACCTCTCTTTTCTATTTATTGTATGCATTGACTGCCATTGTGTCTCCACTTGTTCCTATTTTGTTTTTAATGTATGTTGTTTTTGTATGTATTGACTTTGCACATTGTCCAAGACAAATTCACCAGCGAGGGACTGAATAAAGTATAAAGTAAAGTATGAAGTAAAACTGAGTAGGCTAGTGTGGATGGGGCTTCAGTTCATGGTAAAAGTTTTGGATGGGATTGAGGTCAGGAATCTGGGCAAGTTCACGTTCTTCAACACCAAAAAAGTCTAGTAGGCACAGGGGGCATTATCATGTTAAAACAGGAAATGGCCTTCACCAAAACGTTTCCACTGTCTTTAGCCTATTCACACACATTCATTGATGAAATTAATATATTCACACACACACTCACGGCACAGCCATCAGGAGCAATTTGGGGCTCTTTATCTTGCGCAAGGATGCTTCAACTGGTGGAGCAGCTAGGGATCAAACCACTGACCTGCTGATGATCCGCACCACCTCCTGAGCCACAGCCTACATTCGAACTAAGGGTTGGGTTATGCTTGAACAGAATTAGTTTACACAAAGTTTCAAACATGTTTATAGTTGTTACGAAGGTCCACCCTTGAATAAAAAAGCCAGCCATCATGGAGAGGGAAGAGTTTGGATATTGTTTAAATGTGGAGATAACAAATTTTCAGTCACTCTTGGTAGACATTCTTGGTGTTGCCCTCGGTTTTAAAGTGAAAAAAGTTGAAACACAAGCTCCTTTCTCAGTGGTTGTAAATGTTGGATGCTCAGTGTCGGAAAGTTACAGAAATGGTCGAACGCAGCCACGTCCTAATACGACGTTGGAAAGGTGTGGAGAGGAGGGCAAAGCTATTCGACCCACCGACAAGTAGTTCAAGGAGCACAAAGAGTATAGTGGCAACTTAAGGGGCCTAACACATTAAAAAAAACATAAAAAGCCACCCAAACATTCATAGTATGTGAACAGGTTGTCCTGTCACCTTTTGGTTACAGGTTGGGGAGAATTTGTTTAAACGTAATTGTAGTGTGGTCACATTTATTGCAGTTATCGTTATTTATTACATTTTTCCCAAATTTACTGGAAACTTTGTTTTATCTGCACACTACAACAATCATGCATGCTTGATAATTGAACTTGGCCTTTTCATTATTGTTTCCCTCTTGCCTTCAAAAGAATGCATGTAAATTGCTGCAGTTAAAATCTGACAACACGCATGTGTTTTTGAAACTCATCGGAGCTCAGACATGAAATCTAAGAAGCCGTGCGTTCAATCAAAGCACAGCAGATGTTGTTTAATTGCGGTCATCTGGTGGTCTGTTACGTAAGGATACATACCAATCTTACTGAACAATGTTGGGTCAAGAGAGGTGGAAGCTTTCTGGTTTTGCTACATAAAACAATACTATGTGTATGATATTGCAGTTCAAATTTATTTAATGTACGTTTTTTTGAATGAGTTTGAATGTGCAGGCAAGAAGGCGGTTGGCTGGTCAGTTGCATGAGATCCTTGATTCAATATTCAACACCTCAGGGAAATAAGGGAAGGGTGTCTGCTTAGAATATAAATTACAAAGTGTTATGGTGAAAGCAAGACTACAAGGTACACCCCAGAGTGCAGCAATTCTATTGGAGAGCAATATTGAAACAGACCACTTTTTGAGAATGAACTTCTTGCAATATTGTTAGGAAGTGCAGCCGTAAGTCTGAAGCCCTGGTGCACTATGATGTTAGTTGAAGAACAGTACTGTAGAAACCAGCTGCGATCCCTGCAGGCAGGCAGATAAATGGGGGCATTGATCTAAGTTATTGTGCTAAAGCCCTCTTCAGATGCTGTCTGAGAATCCATTAATTTCTCTGTGGCACCGGTAATGGCATTGTAAGCAGAAATAATGGAGCAGAGATTAGACAGCTTGTTATATTGTCAACTTAATATACACACAAAACTGCTGTGGTGCAGCTTTTGATAGCAAATGCAAGTAATTTCCCCATTTCCCTCTAGATTTGAACATTGTTTCTGTTCCTTGTTAATAAAATGTGATTCACCAACAGCATTTTTTCATTGTTTGCTAGAGACAATTGTGGCTGTGTTGCTGACACAAAAGGGCCAAGCATTTGCCACTAAAACATTCAAGTCATTCTCACATCTGCACGGTCACCGGCTCGTTTCTCAATGCGCTTCTCAATGGAGAACGGACGGCGCAGCACAGAGTGACAGAGGGAAATGTAACCAAAGAAAGAAAGATAGAGAGTAATGGAGAGAGGGTGGAGGAGTGTGAGTCACCAGATGGTACAGTGAAAAGAATACACAATGGAAACATCACACTGGCTTCATTCAGTGTGCTTATGTTAGCCAATACTGCAGTAGTATACGCAGGTCATATGCAGAATGTATATGTTATGTGGGATATTGTTGGGAAAGCTATCCTTTGCTGTTTTTATTTATTATTTATTTATTTATATTTATAGATACACAAATGCAGCATATTGATATACATTTAGTTTGGGGTAAAAAAAATAAATGTATATTAACACAGTGAGTTTTCTCTTTGTAGGTTTCTTTTATTGGCCTCTCTAAAATGCAAAAACTTCACACTGGATTTCCTGTCCATATTCTGAGTTCCAAGGGCATCTACCACTGTACTGGATAATAAAATCTAAATACATCAGGGAAAAACAACAATTTATTTTGTTAGCATCCTGTACACTAATACAAGACAGAACCATTTCACTGTAGCAAGATGTTGATCCCTGATTTTAATGAGTCTTTGTTTTATCAGAGACATAAATATGAGCCTGGATACAGTATACATTATGTCTGTGTGTTTTGAATACAGAGGGATGTTGTTTTGTTTTGAAATGGCATCCACGTGGCTAATGTAGCAACATGGGGTCATGCTAGTAGCTGTGAGTCAATACGGGCCAGTGCTAAGCACCAACTGTCATACCTGGCTTTGTCCCAGTGCATTCACACGGCCAGCTGGGCTCACCAATCACTGCATTCCTCTTACACATATGCTACTATAGTACATCCTCTAGGAAAAACAATTATCAACTCTAGACATCTCGCTTGACAAACACTAATCGCTGTGGTATTTCTGCACTGTATACCCCAGAGACAACTTACAAATAGAGTAACATACCTTTCTTTTTGATGAATCTATGTAGATTTTGTAGTTTCTATCACTTCTATCTATCTTTTGTGTTTAAGGGAAAAAGAGCATGTAAAGTTATTTAAATGGTTTTGATAAATTAATTAATGTACCCTGTGGAGATTTGTTTTATACCTCTAGTATAGACAATGCACACGGGTCACATAATAACACATTGCTATCATTGGTTTCCCCCCATTCTTATAATCTAGAGGTTACAGTAATGCAACAAGAAAGGCAACAATGCGACAACAATGGCAGTGAGGAAGAAGACTGCAAGCTAGTAAACATGGATGTTAACAATGCAGGATAAATACAATGCAAGTATTTTATGAGGAATACATTCAACATGTTTGTTTGACCTCAAGGATACACAATGCGTTCTGGTGAATAGCACTGAATGTGAATATAATTTTCTCTGGACTTTTCTTGTAAACAGACTAATATGTTTATGGTACAAGTGTTTGGCATTGTGTGTGTCCTTGACCTCATTATCTGACCCTCATAAAGCATTCAGAAAGACTTTCTTTAAATATTACAGCATATTTACCTCTATCTTTTCAAGCTAGTAGTCTTCTTTTTCACTACCTTTGCAGGCACGTTGCTAAGCTTATTTGAGTGTGACCACCACCAATTGTTAATCGGTGAAACTGTAAGCAGAAAGGTGTATCGTGACACAATAGCACAATTGCTAGTTTTCATAGATTATTTATATGATGTTGCTGAAGTCCAGATCCAGTCTGTAGTTGGAAAAAAAATGATTTTTTCAACAAAGGTCTTACGTTGCTCATTTAAACATTTGTACATTTGACAGCTTTTTTTTAGCATTTGCCTTTATTGTGTACTATAGTTAATTTTGTCAGACAGGGTCTCATGTTCTCAAATGGTGGATATCTCACTTTGAAGCAATTAAACATTCATTGTAACTACCCTTAGCCCTAGGCATCACTTTCATAAAGATCACTGATGGGTTATATATGTGCTGAATTATTCATTGCAGGTACTGAATGCGATTCTGAGAAATTGCGTGATACAAAATGTGCTTTACCCATGTGTGGCCTCTCTGACCAATAAAAGATCTGGTCAGAGGAGTATTGAACGTGCTGTTGAGAAAGATGGCTAATGGACCTTTTTATAACAATCGTAAACAATTATAGATTTTCTCTGCCTGTCAGTGCTTTTTTAACTTTGCTGTGATAGGCCAGAGCCAGAGATCAAGGGCTTAGTCTGACTTGGTCAGTCACAGCTGGCTTTAGTGCCTTTGAGCAAGATTAGTAAGAGGGAATCCATATGGTTGGCTGCCAGATTCAAGCCAAGTTTATCAGAGGCTTTGTCCTTTAAGGTCACAACCAGATTTGTCTTCTGCTAGGGTTGACAATAATTCTCTTTCATATCAATATGACTCCTTGCATGGTGTAGTTTTTGTAAATATGTATACAGCAGAAAAAAAAATAGCATACAACTGAACTATGAGATCTCACCACCTAGGGCTGGTGTATATGTCATGACTTGTGCTATTTATAACTACCATATATTAATATTATGTGTTGTCTGGCAGTCAAGGTTGTGGTGTGTCAGTGAAAAGCTCCTGAGTAAGCAGTGTGTGTGTCCCTGTGACTGATGGTGTGTGCATAAACACAGGACACCATGACCCCCCCAAAAAAGTCCATCAGCTACCGTTACTCAAGTTACGAGTGATTAGCTGCACACTGAAAAAACAGAGTTTATTGTTACTTCCCAAGCACATCCAAAGTCCATTAACATGAATTAAGATGTTTACCTTTTGGTGAAATCTCAACAGCAGCTGTCAGTCAGCATGTTATTGTCTGTTCCATCACAGGTCACTGGTTGTTCCTGAGTCATAAATCACCAGGGCTAACCTTGTCCAACATCTCACATCAGGTTTACGGAGGATTGTCACAACGGGGATTAGAAAATCTGTTGTTGGTGTGTATCAGGGATTAGTGCTGATTGCAATCACTGATTCTTCCCGGCAGTAGAGGTCACAGAGCTGGAGGTCGTGAAAAGGCTGCAGCAACAAAACAAACACCCCACCTCCTTCAGCTCCTCCCCACCCCCACTGCATGGAATGTGCATGTATGTTTGCACTGGTCCCCATTGTCTACTCTCAGTATCTGCTTCACCAATGTTGTACTAACTAATGTATCATCCCAAAGTAAAAATGTCAACGCATGAAGGTTAATGTTCCGAAAAACAGGTAGGTCAGCTTGGCACTGTGGTCTCTGTAGGATATTGAATCTTCACTGCCCTCCTGTTACGACTGCCTCCCCCTTTACCGCAATAAAAACATTCTCTGAATGGGGGTTGAGTGTCAAGTAAGAGTGGGGAGGGTGATCAGGACAAAACTTTTTACAGGTGACTGGTTTATTCAAAGCCCCAAACTAAATGCAAGTACTGTGGCAATAACTTTGTGGGCCAAGTCTGTATTTCTTGAATGCATTCTTTAAAAACCCTGATTACAATGACAAAGCAAAAAAATCTTGCACACTGAGTCCGATGCATTTTTATTATTCTTTTCATTGCAAAAATTCACAATATCAGACAAAATTAAGTTGTCAAGCAGTGATAGAGTGATCACTTGGGGGAATCTTGACTTGTAATGTTGAAGCTATCGCTGAAATTTGCTTTAGTGATTGCTTCAAAGCTTTCTATAATTTTTCCTGGTCATCTCCTGGAGTTGACAGTGATCTGAAGCAAATGTGGTCGGATCAAAGATGAAAAGAACACACTGAGTGCTTTTTCAGTTCACATTAGACTCAAACCAACAGATCAGATCTGACCCTTCCATCTCTGGTGTGAATCTGTCTCTTTCCGTTTCCTTTTGCTTCCATCTGTCCTGTCACTTTCCACAGTAAACCATCTAGAAAAGCTGACATGATGTACAACATCAAAGAGAAGTTTATTTCTGGCATGTCATCTTCATATCATAACTCATTTACAGTCTCACAACATTTTTAAGCAACCTTACATTTATTATCTGTGCTGAGTCTAAATCAGAGACCTTGGCTGTATCCTGCAAACTTAAACCTTTAGTATAACAACATAATCTACGCTACAGGACAAAACAGGATAAAATAGAGGACATGTAGCTCCGGTAAATAGGACAAATGGGCTATAGGTAGAATACAGTGTTGTGGAAAGGAAAAGGAAAGGGACAAAAGCAAATATTTACCCTCACAGGAGAGGTGTTTGGGTTTCGGGCACCTCGTGCAAAGTCCAGAAACTTAAACTGTCCCTAAAAAGCTGTTTATTTCACTTCCCCAAACTCCATGCCAGTTGAAACCGAAACAGGCAATACCAGTGAATGCAAACCTAAATCCCATTTCAGGAGCCTGACCCCACAGGTACTGTTTGACCTTGGATTTCTACATGCATGTGATTTTTGTTGCTAGAACGAAGAAAGATATGATGCTCTGAGTGTCTGTACGGAGGATTATAAATCCTGTTGACGCATGTTGTCAAGGCTTCCCCACATCACCCTGTCAGAAATTATACACACACCGATATAGACGTACTCACTGTCCTCCCACATGTGTGACTCCCTGTGTGTTGTGTCTCCGCAGGCAGAGATAGCGCCGGTGCCAGCGATGGGAGGGGAACAAGGAGGACGCTGGATTAAGTTTACTGAGATGAGGGAGGTGGATGTGTGAAGTTGGATTAGACAATGTTAACAATTGCAGCTTAGGGAAGATCAGATACACACACTGTTTAATCCATTTCAAGAGTTTCACTCTTCTGTTCTTGGTTTTGAAAAGGTAAAATAAAAAAGACACCATCCTGTGAACACTTTGAACAGCATGTATTGCTCTGACTCGACCCCCTTGCCAAGATAAGAGTGGACAATCGCTGTTCATGGAGGGGTTTAGTAATGGTTAGTTGTCTTATTTGTTTTTTATTATTAATTGTTTATGTACCTTGCTGCCAAGCAAATTTCATCTGGTGGGACAATACAAATCCGAACTGATTGTTGCATACATCTGGAGTACTTGACAAGCGGTCATGCACTTGACCGCTTGATTTTGTAGTGACCAATGTGCATGCCTTGTCTCAAGTCAAGTGCATAGTCTCGGTTTTAAGTATTGACAGGCAAAGAATGAGTACACCTCTCTCATTGAACAAGAACATAGTGTGCTTGTTCTCTATCGAGACATTGATTTAGCGCTGGGGTGACAGGAGCAGAAAGGTCAGGCTCTTTTAGTCTACGAGGGACATATTGAGTGAAGTCCTGTTCTGTCTGCTCTCCGGGAGTGCAGAGCATCATGTGCTCACACAAAGGCTCAATGTTTGCATCTTATGCATCCCTCTAAATGCGTCCCACACTGTCAAGAGAGAAGCTAAAAATAGCAGCCGAGATGAAATGTTTCAAGGCCCTTGGGGTTGTGTGAGAGAGGCACATTGGTCCTGCTGTGCGCTCACTGTTAGAGGTTTAAAGGTTTGATCCCCCCCATGTAACAGCAATAATGTGAGGAACACTGTGTAGGACATGAAACAAAAAGAACAGCTTTACCATGGAGGGAATACCACCAAACAGCATGTCATCCTGGTGGCTTTCCATCCTTTCAATTAAAAACTTTTTATAACTAAACAAAAAATGTCAAGATAATTAAATCCTTCCAATATATATCTCAAAGACATTAAAAGTCTCTAAAATATTTTTATTCTGTGTTGAATAGCTGAATGGTTGGCAGTGATATTAAGTACATTGTGATTTCAAGTTAATGCAAAGCTGACAGTGTGGAACTTTAATTTATCATTTGTTTTAGTAAGGGATGATATATATCATTCTCCAATGCCAAGTACAACAGAGAGTTTGTGACTCACTTCTGCTATGTAGCAGACAATATGCATCTATTTGAAATCAATTATAAAAATTGTAAACAGAATAAACTATAATTGAGTGCTGAGGATGAATTAGAGTTTAAGAGTCTGAAAGCTTGGGGGAAAAAGTTGCTCTGCAATCTGGTGGTGCGACAGCTGAAACTCTCTCTGAATATCTCTTCCCAGAAGGCAGCAGGGTGAACAGGCTGTGGCTGGGTGGGTACTGTCCTTTAGTGTCCTTAGGGCTCTGCGTAGGCACCTCACCTTACTGTTATCACTGATGCTTGGGAGATGGGTACCAATGATCTTCTGAGCAGTTTTAATCACCCGCTGCAGAGGCCTCTGGTCCTGGGCCGTGCACATCCCACGCTAGTTTGTGATGTTTCCAGTCAGGATGCTTTCTATTCTATGCTTTTATCCTCTGTAAAAGCTGACAAAAACGTGGGACGGGAATTAGCCTTCTTAAGCTTCCTCAAGAAATACAGTTGTTTTTGAGCTTTCTTCACCGGCATGGACATGTGAGATGACCATGTCAGGTTCTTTGTGATGCCGATTCCGAGGAACCTGACACTGTTCACCTGCTCCACCTCAGTACCACTGATGTAGACAGGGGTATATGCCTTTATCTCCTTAGGTTTGCTGAAGTTGAGCAGTACATTGTTCTCTGTGCACCACTCTGCAACATTATCAATTTCCTCCTAATATGAAGACTCATCGTTGTTTGAAATTCGGCCGATGATGGTGGTGTCGTCCGTAAACTTCACAACAGAGTTCTCTCCATTTCGAGAGATCCAGTCCTGGGTGGGTTTATACTTTTATACAAATACACAAAACAAGTAAATATAGAAAATACCATAAAATGCCAACAATGCTCAATGACAAGCACAGAATCATCCATGATGAAATAAGGACTTATTTTTACACACGCATAGGCTAGTAGATTAGCAATGTAATGAACAGCACCTACCTCAAGTTATTGATGTCTCTAGAAAAAGTAAAATTAATACATTTAAATTACAGTTGTGGTCCATAAAGTTTTATCAGTTCCAGGTTTCGGTTATTGTCCACTGCTTATACTTAAAAGGAATGGGGCCACTCTGAATGTGATTAATAACACATGTGTTATTCCTGTTATGGGACAAGTGCAACCCTTATGTTCATTAAATAATCTAAATCTCTTCCATCAAACAGTTTATGGATTCTACATTTCACTGGGACTGTTATCTGGACTAAGTGACACTGAGAGAATAAATAAGCAGAATTCATTGTCTTGCCCAAGGGCACGTGACTGTGCTTGTTTCAGACACCAGGTCATCACACTGAGTCTTAGACTTACTCAGTACACTAAACACAGAGAGGTAAAGAGGTAAGGACTTGATGGTTTGTTTTAGTCAGTAATTGTAGGGCAACCTGACATTGACAGAGTGAAGGGTCATATCTGACATGAGGGAGTGGTGGTGGGGTTTATGTCTACACTGTGGGTCCCCCCTTGCTACCCGTAAATTACATCACCATCTTATAACATCATCTCCCACTGGGACTGGTGAGACAACCCAGCGTCTCCTCATGATTGCCCCTCTGCAGTGACGTACTGCCCCTACGACAGCCCAAGATGCTGTTAGTTGAACTGCGGAGCTATTGTGAAAAGGCAAAGACCTCACCCTCAGCTGCCATCTCTCTGTCTCTCTCTCTCTCTCTGTCTGTTATTGTGTCTCTGTCTTTCTGTGTCTTTCTATCTCTGTTACAATTCAACCTAACTGAAAACAGAGTTCACTCAAAGTTAACAGCTTCTTTTGTGGCTGCCTGCTCCGCCCTGAGAGCAGGCAGTAATCACAAGACTGACTAAGGCAATAAAATACAAGTATGGTAAAAGTAGCTCAGCTTTGATCGTGTGTCTCACATAATCTTAAGCCTGTTTATACCCTTCAGGTAAGGTTTCACTTACATAAGCTAAAATCATTCCCCATAGTTTTTCTCAGCGGCAGCACACAGGTCATCTGAGCCTGACTAACATCATTATCAATGGTGCTGCTTTTCTTCCTTGTGCTTGTTAGTTTTGAAAGGTCCTTAAAAGTAATATACGTAATATACAATGTTAACATTCAGATGTATAGCAGATATAATGTTGCTATAATGCGTGTTAGTGTGCTAAAAGTCAGGGGATCACCAAAGTCAGCAGTATTCATCCTGAGGGGACCATGAATGTCTGTACGAGATTTTGTTGCAATCCATCCGATAGATGCTGAGATAGACTATTTCAGTCGGGACCACGCAGATAGCATGGCTGAAAACACCTCAGGGAGCCACACCGTCTCATTAGGTGACATGCTCCTTCATTGCCATTAACAGAGCTATAGTTTATCTTGAGTCAATCCCACATACACTGTAGTGCTGTGGTAAATACTCACTAGTTCACAAAATGTGTATTAATGCACACCTGAAAATAGTCCCCAGAAAATGCTCTATTTATAAATGTTTGCGTAACCACTCCTAAAAACTATAGTGCCCAGCTGTTATACAAAACAACTTCTTCTTTTTTTTTAAACTACAAATTATGACCTGTATTTAGAGATTTACGTCTTTAGCAGGAACAAATGGGCTTGGAGAGAGATGTAGTAATGCATTGTTGGTTTTTGGTCTTATTATGGGATTCGTTAACAACAGGAAAAATATAACACCAGCCATATCACCTAATCTATCACATCATGTTGTAACATTTAGGTTTGTTTCACCAATGGTCTAATTCTTTCTTGTCTGGAAATGTAGAAGTGAGAGATGAGGCTGTATCCCAGTGTTTGCCCACTCTAGGCATAATGAGTTTTTATATTAGAGAAGCTAATGGCTTTTCTGCTATTGTCACAACAGCTAATGCACACATTATCAGACCAAACAGTAAACAGGGGATATTTGTAGGAACAGAATGTAGCAGAAACAGGTACTTTGTATGCAACCAGTCCTACTGGGGCTCAGATTAGAAACAATCCACTGTTCATAGCAGCCAAACGCTGCACTTGCTAATTGCAACACTGTAGAGTTAAGTTATTCTGCTTTGAGCGGTTCAACAGCTTTGTCTGTTTGAGCGGAAGGGAGAATGTTTGAGAGGTGCTGAACTTCTTCTTCTGCATAACCTTTCATTTTTTACCACAATGATTCTCTGTTCCTTGGCTTGATATTTTCGAGTAGGAGCCTTTAAATATAACCATTCACCATCTTGTTTTGGTAGTTCAATTTGTTTTACATGGTTCAGTGTAGACAGATAATTCAGTTCAGATGCAGTAAATTTCATCAGGCAATGAAATCACTAGGATCAGGAAATCCTATTTTGTATTAATCATAGACAGCCTTCAGAAGCTTTTTAGCCTTTTAGAAAAGAAAAATAGAGGAGACATTTAGGAGACACAGGAAGAGAAACAGCAACACAGGCTGTGTTTCTACGTGGGATGATGTTGCCGTTAGTAATTTCACCTGTCATTACCCTCACAAATAGAAATCCCTGTTAAATCTGCATTTTCCATCACCGGGTATGTCTATTAGTACAAAAAATAGAAGTAGTGATTGGAAAAGACCTCACCCACACACTCTGGGTCTTCATACTTGAGAGTTCATGATGTGTCTGTTCTGTCTTGGGGATTTATCGTTGGTTTTGATCTTTATTTGCAGCCTTTGTTCTTTGTAAAACACTTTTTGATGTTTGTTTAAAGTGCCTCAGAAATAAATCCGGCTTCAACTGGACTTCATTTTCCATGGCATTGCATGAGATTTTACCACGCTTGCTCAAATTTCCCAAAAGGCCTGTTTGAAAGAAAGTCAATGTCGCGTCGCATCTGAAGACCTTCGCGTTGATCGACTTGATGTAAGACGTTTTGTACTTAATACAAATGAGCAACAGGCTTCAGAAGACGAGAGAGATTCATGACAACAGAGCGCATTGACAAACTCATGAGTGGAAGTTTCCTGGCTGCTGGTCAGACGTAATGAGCAAAGTGAAGAATTATGATTCTCCAAGTGAATGAAACGAGCGTTGTGTGACTCATGCTGTGCTCTGCCTCCCTCAGTAGAGCCAGCAGGAGGTTCGCCCCGCACAACAGCTGCTTGTCTCTCTGACTAAACAACATCCATAAGACACTGTATGTTAACCACAAACTGCTTGTGTTTCTAAATCTATCAGGAGGACATATTGTCATCCCACTGATTAGCTCCAACTTTCATGGAGTAGGAAATTGCCTTGCAGTCTTTTCACAGCATAATTTACATATTCACAAATATGTTGGGAAACCTCCTGCAATTCACTGTCAAGCCTACTCTAGAGTCAAAAAACAGCAGCCTCCTGATATTGAAATCATGCAAATCAAGGTCAAAATGTAAAATTTCCCAGCAACTTTAAACATACATGGTTTTTTGGGCCACTTGGGTGAAGCAGAAACAAAGTGCAAAAACAACTGCGATACCTATAAAGTTGATACAGCGAACGAGCAAACAGTTGCCTGTTGACACATCCAGCAGACACATAGCAACATTAGCATTCATTTTAAGTTGTGTACTCGTCACCTGATGAACGTAATTCCAATTTTCAATCTGCTTTTTAGCTTTGTTTTGCTCCAACTCCTGAGGGAAATATCTGGCTTTTAATGAAGTTAAAAGCAGAACTATATACAACACCAGCTCTAACTTCATCTTTCTGCTGATGCTGGGCAGGTAGAATAGTGTTTTGGGTTTTTTTTGTCTGTTTTTTAATTTTTTAACTGAAAACAGCTGTCTGCTGCATCTGATGAGAGCAGTGGGACTGACCTAATCTGTGTAGGCGGTAAAAACAAAACAATGAGCTAAAAGACACCTCAAAGGTCAGAGGGGAACTGAAGAGTTGTGTGATATGCTGCTTTCCAGGCAACTTGGAAGTGGGAAATTTCCAACCTCCAACTAGAAAAAGTACTGTGGAAGATGTATAATATGAAAATACTTTTTCAATGATATTAGGTAGCTGGTTACAGTAAACAGTCTCTGAAAGTCATCTTCTCTACCCAAAAGTTATTCAGGAAAATGTTAAAAATACGCCGAAATGTAAAAACATTTGGAAATAGAGCCTACAACTACTGCTGACTTTTGAGGATTACCCAGTAATGAGTAACATGTATTTATCACTTGTTTTTAATAAAATGGCCATCCTTTTTAGTAAGACCAAGTGCATAAACTTGCCAGAGAAACAGAAGTTTGTCACAGTCAGCCATGTTTATTGTTTACATTTGGTGTCATCTCTTTTCATGCTACTCATCGCAAGATTGCTATGTTACCAAGGGCGTCACTTTGTGTTGAAAAGTGGTGGGGACATTTAAGGGCTCAGATTAGAGATTAAGGGTGTGACGAAACCCTAACCCACGAGATGTGACAATGCACAATACTGGGGTCCCAAGCATTTACTAAATGCAGTAAATGTACCATGATCATGTAACTAGCGTGGATTAGTTCAACCTGCAGCTGATACAACTATTACTGTAACGTTGCAGTGGGAGTTTACCTGAGTTCCCATCATGTTATGTGAAGCTGGCTCCCCACCTGTCTATAGCCACTCTCACTTTGCCTTTTTTCAGGAGTACTGTGCCGATATGCCGGTGTCGCGCTAAGCTAATGAAGTAACGTTACGGCACCGGTGTTTATCCGCCTCTCAGACGGGAACCTTGAAGTAACAGAGCCTGAACATGTCTGAGTGAAAAGCCACAGCCTGCATCTTGTTCCTGCATTTATTGCAGGATTTCTGTATGAAAGCGGATGTGTTTCGGATTCCACTCGTTCAAGCGAGCACGCGTACGAGCACACACCTGGTTGCAATCTTGGAACCGCACCACTAGTGGCCGCTGGAAACTACATAACGCCCCTTTAAGTGAGTATGATTATAATGCAGTAGGCAGTAGTAAATTTTTTTAGAAAAGGCAGAGCTGTTTCTTCTGTCTTTACACTCCATTGCACTCTTTTGTCAATGTGAGTTAAAAACCTTGCAGCAGAGTTCTGAACAGCCTGTAGACGGTAAAGCTCCTTGCTTAAACAAGTAAAAAGACTGTTACAGTATTCTAAATGAGAGGAAATAAAATCATGAATGATCATCTCCAACTCACCCTTTGACAACAGTGTTCTTATTTTGGAAATATTCCTCAGTTGGAAGAAACAGAGTGGTACTCCAAGGACATCAAAAACAAAAACTAAGCTCCTAAGGCTCTGCTGGACCGACGAGCCTAAGTCACCAATATGCTGCTTTATCTGAGGGATGCTACTTTCAGGGGCAATGATTAGTGTTTCTGGTTTCTCTGAGTTCAGAAGCAACATGTTGTCACATAATCACTGTTTGATACTGGTCAAGCAGTTAATTAAAGAAGACAATTTATGGAACTCAGTTTCCTTAAATGAGCAGTACAGTTGAATATCATCCGCATACAGATGGTAAGATATGTCACTGAATTGACTAATTATCTATCCTAAAGGAAATTTATACAAAAGGACCAGGATGGGTCCCAAGACAGAACCCTGAGGTACCCCTCAAGACAACCCTGCAGTTTCAGACATGACCTGATTCACATAAACACTAAAACTTCTACCAGAAAGGTAGGTTGAAAACCATTTTAAAACTGATACAGACATCCCAACCAGATCATGGAGTCTATTTATCATAATATTGTGATCAATAGTGTCAAAAGCAGTTGAAAGGTCCAAGAGGACCAAAAAGGGGTAACTCTTAATCGAACTAGTCTCTAGTAAAACCTCTTGTGATCGCTATTATGTGTTTCATGCTGTGCTCACACTTAACTTTCTTGTTCACCTTTTAGCCGTCTCTGCAAACACCACCCAGACTTCTTCAGCCCTATATCAGCCACCTCACCAACTGATTGTTTTTTTCATTCAACACCTTTACTTTAAACAACATCTGTGTTGGGTATCTGCTTCTGGGTCTACCCAAAACCAAACCATACCACTATGCTGACAATGTTACATATAAAGTATATTCTCTTCATGTTCTTACTGGGATTCATTAAAAGGTATGTCAAATATGTAGGAAATTATTTGGATTTTCTGGGGCTGCAGCAGTAGGACAAATGAGCAGATAGTAAATGCCTTCAGAAGAATTTAGTTTTTCCTGTGATTCAGTCTGACATATTTGGTCACTTCATAGACAATTATAACTTGACTAAAATTTTAAAATAAAGTGTCCTCAACAAAGCTCGGCCAGACAAAGCAGGAATGCAGAGGTCGAGAGACAATCTTGAAACTGCTCAAGAAAATCTGATCTTTCTAAGTCCCAAAAATGGAGTTAAATGCATTTATAAATCCCCATCTTTCTCATTATGACAAGTCTAAACCTTTCGACAACCCAGAAACATGAGTGACTTATGATGAAGCAAAACACAGGAGAAAGGTTCCTGTTTCAAAATAGAAAAACACACCTGAAGGTACATTCCCCGTGCATGATTAAACAGCATCCTGGCGTTGAGTCAGTCCTGCAGGCTCGTCAGGTGCTTAGTGCTGAGCTGGAGTTCCTGGGTTTTGATTGGCTCTCCGTGTTTTTTGTTCCAGTGATGCAGCTTTGAGTGTCCTTCCTCTGGTTTAAATCAGCATGAAAAGACGTGAGGAGACGGCAAGTTCTTGTTTCTCCTTAACTTGACTCAGTTACTCCTGCGTAGCTGGTTTCTTCTGGAACTTTATGATTAAGCAGTTCATGGTTCGCTTGTTTATCTGCCCTGTACATGTCTGTGCTTGTCAGCAAAACAATTAAATTTCATATTATGTTTAGGTGTTATATTTCATATAACACCTAAACAGCTGTATAACCCCCAGTATAAGCCTGTGACAGGCTGTAATTGCAATCCTGGAAACCGCTTATTTTCTTTTAAAGGCTTTTTTTGGACTTTGCCCTCCATTGTAAATGTGCTTTACGATATCTGGCAGGATGGTTGTTGGTGGGACACAAACATCAACAAAGGGAATTTTGTGAGCTATTAATCCCCTGCAGGTCAGACTGTTTCTCTGTCATCTTGTAATGGGCTACTTAAGAAGAACAGTAAATCGTGGAGTGCCACCCACCTTGTGTGCCCCACTCTGTGAACCATACCTGTTGACTATATTAGGATGTCTGGTTCAAAGGTGTGTGTTTTTTTTCTTTATGTCAATGACATGGGGAAAAATGCCTGGCCAGGATTCCAATCTTGTTTCATAATAAACTAATAGGAAAACATGATCTCAGTGTAATTGCGTTAATTAGAGTTCATTTCAGCATCTGCAGCAAGATTGTCAATGCAATCTAGTTTCATACTATATAAGCAGACATACAAACTTTTATTTTTGAAGTGTACCTATTGTCCATTATGTTTAAGTTATGTACAGTAAAAAATACTACAAAACATATTGAGTTAATATATGTATGTGACGGATCCACATGGACCACTTCAGGCTGAGATATCTTAAAAACAATTATATGTATTGGCATGACATTTCTTACAAACCCCAGGGGATAAAGCCTACTACTACTTTGATGACCCCCTGACTTTTTCTCACGACCATTAGGTTGACATTTGAAGTTTTGACTGAATTGTCTCAACAGATGCCATGACTTTTGGACATTTATGTTCCCCTCAGGATGAAGTGTGACAACGTTGTTGGTGATCCTCTGACTTTTAATCTAGCTCCATCATAAGGTCAAAATTTTAATTATCCAGTATGTTGGTTTTAATCTAGCACCATCATAAGGTCAACATTTTAATTATCCAGTATGTTGGTTTATGACAAATTATGACATTCCCATCAGCCAGAGCTGCACTTCGTGTTCAGGACTACTGTAAGGTGGTGAACATGTTGGGATGTTACCACCCAGACATCAACAAAGCCATGCACCTAAATACAGCATGACTGCAAACTCTTGTATCGTTAATCGTATCCATAATTTAGTCAATTCACAAACAGGTTGAAAATTAATCATATTAACTTAGAATTCTCAGAAACCTGCTGCTATTAAACAGTCCACAACAACAACAACAGTATAAAGAGACAGTTTCAAGCCAGAGGTTTTGTCTCTGAAGAAGCAGCAGCAGCTCCATGATTTTAAAATTATGTAAGTCGTGACTGGAACCTCTTAAACTCAGCTTTTCCTTTTAAACACCCCAGTATGTTAGTTAGTAAAAACCTTGTAAGCCAAAATTAAAGGATCTTCTCTGTTTAAATGGGTTGGTTAATGATAATTAGCAGCAGCTGCATCATCACTGTCACTGTCATCTCTCACTGGGAGAAATTAGGTAAAACCTTATTTATGTTGCAGTTATTTGTGTTACAGTGTTTAATTTAACTATCAGAATCTCTCTGTGTATTTGCCATTTACCCAAAGATTTTACTTATTTTTTTTATTTATTCTTGTCCAAAATGGCATTTTTTAAAAACATTTTTCAACTTTTCCATGTTGAATTTAACCAGAAGGTACACAATGAATCTAAACACCTGAATTAACTTACAAAGCACCCTTTTATTAGATGGGAGGATGCCACCAAATTGACTTGTGATTCATCACTCTCATTACCGGTCCCTTATTTTTGGAAACCTGAAACACACACACACACACACACACACACAAAAGAAAATCCAAGGGCCTGTTGTAGTTTCTCCTCTTTAAAGACATTAGGCAATGATTAACTGGTGCCTTGTTTCCTCTCTGAGAGCCACCTAACCTCCGGCTCTCACTGCTCTCACTGTGTGATCTCGTGCTGTGCCCTTAGCCCAGCCTCTCCCACCCCACATCAATATAATACTTCAGTAATCAAACCCTGAACCCCCCCAACAGCCAGCCATTCAGCTTCAAAGCACCTGTAGACCAACTCCTCCCTCCACGACCACATTAGTCTGTCTGTCCTGACTGAAATTCTTACTGGCTGCCAGGCTCTTTTTTTCTACAGTGTGCAGTGTGTGTATTAATGAACGCCTTTGATGTCTGAAAAAACAACCTAAATGATGAGCTAGGAACGATTACTATAACACCTCATTGCTGAACACCAGCTAATAGTTTCCTAAAATATGTTTCCACTTCTGTTCTATTTAACCTTTTCCATTACAAATAGAAGTCATGCAGTCAAATTAGAACTTAAAGAATCTTTAAGCTGTAGTATCAAAGTAAACATAGGTATTATTAAGAAACATTTAGGTTCTATGAAAACTTTTACACTTGGGAGGTTTACATGCTTTCAGATCCAGATCAGTTAAAGAAGGAATGGAAAGGAGAAGGATGAGAAGAAAGGTCAGAAGGAAGCAAAGATATAAATCAAAATGACAGGTAATGTTTGTTTGTATTTTATGGATTCATAATTTTGATTTAATGCTCCAGTGTTGAATCTATACTTGATTTTAGAAGAATTTCCTTAAAATAACATTTAGCTAAATATTAATTTGTTACTCATTTATTACTGATTTTTATTTATTTTTATATATATATATATATAGTATTTATTATGCTTGCCTGTAGAAAGATGTTTATATTTTTGTTTGTTTAGCTGATTGGCTCTTTCGGTTATGCTAGCAGTTAAATGGAATTGATTAATTGTAAGTTTACCAATTAAGCACTGTATCTCTTTCCCCTAAAATATGTAGGGTACCAAATTTTACTGTTCTGTCCAGGGAACTTCCCAGAAAATTTTTTGAAATATTACTCACCCACAAAATTATGAGATGATATTTAAAGCAATTTTCTTTCTTGCTGAAATGATAAGATCAATACAACTTTCATCATCTGTATGGTAAATTTGAACCTGCCGTCAGCAGCCTGATAGTTTAGCTTAAGCACAAGGTTAGTGCATCATAAGGCTTAAAACAACTAGAGTCCGCAAAAAAACAGTCACTGCTCCTGGCCAAGAAATAGTTTGGCATGTACACTACGACTTCATATTTACTGAACAGATATTACAGTGGCATCAATATTCTTTTCTGATACTTGACAAGAAAGCCAATAAGTGTGATTCCAAATGTGTCAATCTAAAAAAAGCACACTATTTCCCTTTGTAAATACAAAGTCTCTCAAAGTCCAACACAGAAATACTAATATACCAGTACTTCAAACCTTTACAGCACAAGCACTGAAGTGCTTCCCACCTTTGCTCATGACACTGGCCTCAATGAACAGTGCTTAACTTGATCCAAAGCTACATTAACCATTCACACTGCTACGAGAGGGATCGGTATGTTTTTGAGATAATAAGGTTTTACTTCATGTGTTGCTTATCAGAGCATCACAGTTGTAAGAAGGAGGAAAAGTACATTTCAATGAGACCTGACTGTTCAACAGATCCTAATGTTGCAGTGTGCATAAAAGGCATGTAAGAAGAATAGTTACTTCAGCTGTGAATCATACAACAACATGTTGAAAAAAGTTTAATTAAATCTGCAAATATACATAATCAGACTGGGACCCAGCTACTGTTGTTGTAATTGATCCATTCAGTCACTACAACTCAGTATATAGTGAAGAGAGTTGTTTGGTTGCATCAGTCAACACAATAGTCTAGGTCTGCCTGTTTTTTCCTTCAGCCAGTCTGGCACCAAATCTGGAGGCCACAGGGTTCTATAAACAATCCTCGCCTGTAGATATGTTTACAGCTTTTCCTCGAAAAACATGCGTAGTTGTATCCCTGCTGCTCCTGATAATCAGCCCGAAGGTCACAATGCCTGATCTGAAGCCGGCTGAGGTCATCCACATCCTGCTAATTGTCAGGGAGATCAGCGTGGTAGTTGTGATAAACTGGGATAGGAAACTGGTTGACTGGGAGTGCTGAGTGGAGCGAGAGGAAAAGGGGACTGGGATTTTGGTTCAGCCTGGAAGTTGGAGTTGGAAATGATCATAGCAGTAGAGATGTTGGATATAGCATTGGGAATTTGAGCAAGAATGGGAATGATGCTGGTTTCTCTACCCACATTTCAGTCACAACACTTAAAAATAAAATGTACAGGTTTAAGCTCTCTGTTTAGCTGTGTAACTTTATTAGGTTTTTTTTCAACACAAAATAGCCTTTGCACAATGGAAATGAGTATTTGTCATGCTCTACGCTTTCTATTTCGGGGCGTTAACGTTGCAATTTTCTTCTCCTAAAACAAAAGCCTGCGTTTAAATGGTAATGTTATCCGTTAGCGGTCCATTGCTTGCCTGAATGAGGAAATTCCCTGTCTAAATGCAGAACTAAACCACCTGCCTTTATGGTAAACGCTGCCACAAGACAATAAGAAGAAACTGCAGACAGAGGGTAAGAGGGACAAGATTATATCCGAAGATCAAGGACAGAGAAGATTAAATCCATTTCAACTCAGGCTCAGAGACAATCCTGAAGATGAGGGGGAGTATTAACTTTGCTATCTCATGGCTGAACTCCTTTCTTTGGGACCTCGCCGATTCTACAGACACAGGAACGCATTACAAACCCCTGGAACGACACGTGGAATAAACACTGTGCCTAAACAGAACCAGATGTTCCTTCTGCTATGAACTGGAGAGTGCTGTGATCGTGTGTTGGGTTGGGCTGATCCCCAGCGTCACTGAGGCAAACCAACTCCAGCTTTAGGCCTTAGCAAAACAGGTCTCTTCCTGTGCCTCACAGGAGTAACTGTTCCTATATTGAGGCCCTTTATTCTGCAATGTGTACTTTTCATTTAGATAATATTAATGTAATGAGAGACTGAAGTGGTGTCTTTGAAGTGATCAAGTGACTATGAGGTCTGTTACTTAAGTAGAGGTGCGTAACCAGGCTTGCTTTAACCTTGACGTAGCATAAGTCAGAAGGGTCAATATTATTTTGATACAGACCTGCATTTTTGCTGGATGACAAACTCAGATTACAACCCGCGTCCAAAGTGAAACCACAAATAAAAGAAACAAGACAGTGAAGTTAGTGACTCTGTGAGGTATAAGTGAGGCACAACCGAGTGCATTGATCTAAATGAGATCATGCTAATGTTATGCTAATGTCAGCATGCTGACATGCTGACATGCTGATGTTAAGCAGGTAGGCTATTCACTACGTCTAAACTCAACTGAACTAAACTAAAAATCATTTTAGCTTAGTGTGCTTAGCATGCTAACATTTGCTAATTACCACTAAACACAAAGTACATTACATCTGATCTGATCAGTAGGTTTTTGGTCATAAATCAAAGTATTGGACAAATTAATAATGTGGCCTGCAGGTGGCGCTAGAGGAAGCATTGCGAGATCATCAATGATCATCCTCAGGGGGACACGAATGTTTATCCTTTTACAGGAGAGCAGAAGTTGAAGAATGGGCACAGTAGAAGCTACCCCGTTTCTTAAAAGTTGCATTTATATTCCACTAATAAAACAAAAGGTTGCTTTAAAATAGTAGTGTGGTCTTGATTGCTAGGCTGAATGAGGAATTTCCCTGTCTAAATGCAGAGCTACACCACCTGCCTTAAACATTAACTTTGCTATCTCATGGCTGAACTATATTAGGCTACCACTTCCCTTTAAGTGATGTTTCTGGACTTGCTAACGAAAAAAACACAGGCAGTAAAAGTTTCCTCCACAACATACTTGGTAAAACTAGTATACATAAATGTAATTTCTGTGGTTGGTAGAAGTTTGAAATTTTGCTTGTCAAAAGGACACAACAAGGCTCTTAATATTTCATAAAAGGTAGTAATGACAGTTCATACATTTTCAGATGAAACCCTTAATGGCTGTCTTGGCTGGGGAAACATGCTTTTGTTGTAACTCAAAACTTGGGCTGGGGAAGTTTGGAGAGGCAACAACTTTGTGGGATTAGTCTCCATGGCTCATGTATATTTTCACTGAAAACAACAGATTTTCACATTCCGCAGCATCATTTATTCATCTGACAAGCATTATGGTCTCAGGCTTGCCTTATTAATTGATGCAGATATTTTCCTCTTGGGTGGAATCTGGCTTTTTTTCTGCTCCCAAGATGAAGTTTTGAAATAAAGCGAGCATCCAGTTTGTAGGGACTTGACTGGATCCACCCTCGTTCTTTGGAAGGAAACCGCTTCCATAACTCCCAAATGGAGACTTAGAGCCGCAGCTTCAAGCATGCTGTTACACAACCGGTGGGTTGGACAGTGGCATTCCCACATGCTGATGTTAACTACATACGCAGCACTTTCCGCAGGTCAAACCCCAGCCTCCAAACCCACAGACTATCTATTAGACTCAAAATGAAGCTGTTTATTTGTGCTTGTGGTACGGAATTCCATTTGTGTTACAGTAAAAGAAAAGTTTAGCTTTGTCATGGTACAGTAGATGATGAAGAATCAGTAGAGGTCAAACCTCGTGACTCACAAGTAAAGCTGGTATGGCTACTTATTATACACGCTCACAGATGTACATGTGGCTGTGCAGCAATCACATACACAAGCTATAGTCTGCTCTCTTGAAGTCTGTGATGAGTTTGTGTATGTTTTTCTTCTGTTTTGTGTATTTATGCCATGCTAACATCCACATCCAGAGTTGAATGCAGTAGTGGAAGAAGTATTCAGATCCTTTACTTAAGTAAAAGTAGAAACACCATAGTCTAAAAATACTACAAGTATTTACAAGTAAAAAGTAAAAGTCCTGAATTCAAAATGTTACTTAAGTACAGAAGTATTATCACCAAAATGTACTCAAAGTTTCAAAAATAAAAGTACTTAGTATGCAGAAAGGCTATTTTCACAATGCTGTATTATTATAGAATATCAAATTTTTCACTTTTTATCACTAACAAATATGTGCAAGAACATGTCAGTGTTAGTGTCGGTTTGACAATGTGGAGCCACTTTTAGATATTTTGTGTACTGGGTAGATTAGTAGTACAATATTACATCATATTATACAAGCATTTTATGCACTTCTTATGAAGTATATAAAGTAGCATTAAATAAAAATACTCAAGTATTAGTACAAGTACCTCAAAAAGTACAGGACTTGACTTAATGTTACTTCACACCTATATTACAGTTTTGGTAAATCTTCTACTCTTAATAACAAGAAGGATTTTTTTTTAAAACGATCGGAAGTAAACTGACTGACAGATTGAGAATAACTAGGGAAAATTCAATGTGCTGTAATTCAATAATTACCATTTATAGCCACATTGGCTGCGGTTCAGCAAAGTTACCAAGGCCTGTTTTCACAAAACAGAATATTAAACAGTCTGACTTCACTGAACTGGTGTATAATGCACAGATATTTCCATACGTAGCGATGACATCTGGATGACATATGACAATTCAGCAGCTTTTAAAGTTTCCAAAAATTGTGAAATTTGTTAGAACTTTGACACCGTATAAATAAAAAGGAAGGACAAAGTTTGGCAAGGGTTACTGTGGGAAAAAAGCTTTTGATGGTGTATCTTGTGTCAAACAGAGAGTCCTATAAGCTGAGTTGGAAGTGCAGTTAAGGAACACAAGCCTCCCTCAGTTTGATCCCTGTCCTCCATTTGTCCTCGTCATGTTCTCCCCTCATCGTTAGAGACAGACCACCAGTAACAACCCTCAAGTTAATTCATACAGCTGCGGCAGGGCTGACACTGTTCTTCGTCCCACATCAAGAGGGGTCACAAGTTTGTTTGCCCACCACAGCCACTATGTCTGTCAACAGCCATGAGCTAAATGGCCAAAATGCAAATGTCATGCCAAATAATTAGCCTTGTACAAATCAAAACTCTGATAAAGCTCTGCCTTCTGCCAAAGCCCAGACTGTTTGGCGTAAAAATCTTCAAATAACCCTCTATTATCATTCCACTGCGCTGGCACGGACCACAGAACAACAAAAATAACACGAGTCATTTGGCGCACAAACATGTCATGCATCTGTCGTGCATGCTGAGGCTTTGATAGTTTCTGGGTCGCCCACAGAGAGAACCAGACTTCTTTTTCTCAAAATAGCTGGCTGTTAAAGCAGACGACGTGTTTAACTTTGCACTCTTTTGAGGAGACACATAAGTGGGAATTTCCCAGTTGTCGTTTAAAGTGGGAATGTAGGGAAATTGCACATACACATATGAGATTGGTAAAAACAAATCTGTCAGTATGTAAGTAAGTAAGATTTCCCTTTCATATTTAATCCATATGCATTATTCTGATGGGATGTTTTACAAAACTGTAATTGGAATTTTTACTTATTTTGAGAATATCTGCTGAATGGATGCCCAAATTATTAAAAGAAGAGCATGGCTATTAGTGATAGCTATTCACTAATAGCTATTAGCATAATTTACACTCCTCCTAAAACAAAAGTTTCTCAACATTTTCAGTCTTTCTAATTAACACTGGAAGAACACGCTTGTGGTATGAATAGACACAACATGTAAATGTCTGTGCAAAGACTTGAGAGATTCAAGTAGAACAAAAGGTCAGGGACACACATGCAATATGACTAATATTTGTCATACTCTACTTTTGTCAAAGTGCATCTTTCAAATGCAGCTCTGTTTAACCTGTATATTAGCTCGACATGTCTGGACCTGCAGGTGACTTTTAGAGAAGAAGTGAACGCCTCCTCAAGCACAGGCTTCTGGCAAAGCTACAAAGTAGTCTGATGTTTTGTTTCTGTGTTGTTTATCTGCTTTGTAAGCTACTGAGTTTGGGATTTGTCCAAGAAAAGCTCCTGTAAATACTTTTGGTGCTTCTTTACAAGCATAAAAAAACTGGAATGCAGAAGAACTAGTCAAAATAAAAGATAACAGGTTAAAGCTCAAAAGAGGAATTACTGCACACCATAATTGTTTGGGTTTTTTTGTGTGTGGACGAAGGCCAGTATAGTGTGGCCAGTAAAAAAAAGAGCATAGGTGAGTGATTGGCTTACCATGCTGTGATGAAGGGAACAGGATGTCAGGTGAGCTGTGAACACGTTAAGGCCTGCCCTGCACTTAGAGGGCTGGATCTAAGCTGACATGCAGGAATGTGTCTCCATATAGAGCGTGAAATCCATGCAACGTAATCTGCTTTGTATGCTCCAAAATGAAAAAAGGTCCAGATTTGTGTTGCGTGAAGAGCTCAAATTTAAGTTTTAAGTAGTAATATTGTAACGAGAGAACAATAAGCAGACAGCAGTGTGAGAATGTGAACAGATGTTTCTCAAAGATTAAATTTGACGGTTGTCTTCACATTGTGTTCTTTGAAAGAAAAAATTACTCATTTGATGCTTTCATTTGGATTACATTTGTTTTAATTAAGATGCAATAAACACACGTAATGCATATCAAAGATTCTGCTGAAGCTTTCACAGCTTTTTACGTATGCTTTGAAACATCAAAGATCAAATTTACTTATTTAGAAACCTAAGTAGAGAGGAGGCTACTGCATCAAGAAGATTACAATAAATACATAATTACAAAAGAAACATATGATCCAAAGTAGACCTCAACCAAAGTTATATATAGTAAAGGAATGAAAATACTGTAATGCAATCCATAAAATGTTTTATATAGATCTCAAATTAAACTAGTTCAGGAGAAACCCCTTAACATCCAAGACAGAGCACAAACAACAAAAAATAAACTAAATACACACACACACACACACACACACACACACACACACACACACACACACACATATATATATAATTTATGCTTTATTTTTCTACTCATATTGCCTGCGCTAGAAGAGCATTTGACTGATTTACACTAGTATGCAGAGGACGTGATTTTCTCATTGATCGCACAAAGAATAAATTTTGACTTGAAATATAATTTGTGTTGTTTTCTATGTGGGGATGAGATCAAAGACTATTCTGGAGAGCTTTCAAGCCCCAAACCAAATGTATTTATTGCCACTTTAAAATGCTATTAAAACTCTATATCAGAAAATATAATTCAAAGGTAAAACATAGGATAATATACTTATATACTTAGAAGTATAACACTTACAAACATATTTAAGTTTAAGTCTGCAGTATCATTTCCTCTTTTGTTCGGTTTTTAAACTGTTTATAGCTGCAGTTGAAATCTCTTTGTCATAATTTTTTTTAACATTTGCCATGTTTAATGTCTACATTGGCTATCTTATTGCTGTTTTTATCTTTATCTTAATTCTTTATTTAGCTTACTTTAGGAAATATAGGCCTGCAGTATGTTTAGCATTACAATGAATGAATATAAATGAACCTTTTACAGCGTCAAAATTCGTGTGAAGCATAAAACCTTCACATACTTATAGTAGCTGCTTCAACACATGAGGCAATATTTATATTTTCAGGATGTTGCGAAATATTTAAGTACACAGATTCTGGTTTTCTAGTCCAAACACAACAGATGATCGTTGAAGATCTTGATGTTCTCTTTCCATCAGACAGGAAGGGAATTCTTCAAGGAGACGAACCACAATCATCGTGGTTTGAACCCTCCCGACCTCAGCTGCCTGAGACTCGCCCTTTCACCTTCTGACTGACCCTTCCCCGCTGCTGCAGAGTTGATTGTGCTATGATAGGGCTAGAAGCGAGCTCCTTTAGTCAGGAGAAATGAATCTTCCACATGCTGCAGGAGGAATGTCATGGTCCAGACAGTCTGGAGTTCCCCCCTGGGAGTTCAGGAATTCGGACACCTGTGAAATTCCCTTTAGTCTTTAAGGGGGAGACAGGGTCAATCCACCTTAAGTGCATCTGCAGGCGCGTTGACTAGAGAATTGGAAGATACTACGTTTGTCTTTCATGCCAGTGAGAGTCCATCTCTTATGCTGTTCACCTGCAATTTTCAAATTTGTTGGGTGAGTGCTCTGCCATGTGTGTGTAGTTTTCTTTTTCAGTTCGAAATGGATGTGAATGACCTAATACATAAATTAATTGTTGAGATTTTTCAGTCTGGTGCAAAATGGTTGACAGACTGACCGACATTGCCATAGAACCATGACAGGATAGCATGACTAAAAACCACTAAAACAGTCTTTAAGCTGCTGTGAAATAATTTCCTGTATGGTTTAACAGTTTTAAAGAGAAGAAATTGAACTGTGTGCCCATAAAATAAATGTACAGTAAGTAAGTATAAATGAATGAGGATTTAAGACAGAATAAAGGGCAAAGGATTTACATAACACAAAACCCACTTATTCATTACCCTAGACATTATTCTTACCAGGGACTGCTAGCAGAGACTGACTAGCTTTTGTTTTGGTTGTTTTTTACTGAAACAGTGGCTGGAATTTGAAGAGGAGAGTCTGTGAACTTCACAGGATGACAGAACTGGACCCTTTTGATGAACTGCACAGTTGAATAAGTGTCAACTGTGCCTGCAGCCCAGACAACGTGTTGGTGTCACATTTCATAATCTGTGTGTGCAAAACCTTTGAAGCAGCATGTCTGCAGCTAATGAGTGACAACGGAGAAAGAATAAGTCTCTGAAGAATCTGTTCATAGCGTGAAAACTGTTTCATCAACACCTTTATCAACAGGTAACATAAGGTACAAAGTAAAATTGACTGACTGCTACAATAAACACAGAAGCCTAATAGCTGCAAATAATAAAGTAAAAAGAAGAAGAGAGAACTTTCATCATTCATTTCCCATTCAGCTTTGTTGTTTAAATTTAGTGAAAATATGCACCAAAAAACTTTTACTGAAACTGAGAGATAAAAACAGCCAAGGGAGTGCACTTAGAAGCTATTTAACTTCACATCCAACGTGTCCTTATATCTAAATGAAGCATGCCCTGATATGCTTACCCTAATCCTAACCATTCACATTACTCTTGCCAAAACCTAACCAACCTCCCCGATGAAGGCAACGAGTACTTGCAAAAAAGTAGAGCCATGCCTTCGCCAACCATGGGGAAAAAATCCATTCACCCCATGCCCCTTACACATATTTTCTCGCCTCTTTATATGATGTCACCTATATACCTATAAGGACTTGACCAAACTCCAATTTCATCCAGAAAATATTATAAAATTAGTTAGTCATAAAACTTTTTTGTGTCTTTTTCTACTGTAGGAACGCAGTGTTCTTCCTCAGACAGCACATACTTTACAGTACCTTACAGTGTGATATAATTCACAATGCATGGCTTAAGTATCTTCCTGGAGTTTGTCACAACTTTCAGATTATCATTATCATTATCATTGGGCTGTGTATCACCAGTTAGTTTGATACATGTACTGACATATTGGGAGACATGGCGTCCTTCAGGGGACAAACACAACTTAAAAGATTTAAAGACGTCAGTGTGATATATTCTCGTGTCTGTACAGGGTTCAATCCACAATCGGGTGGATGGATGGAAAGTAATGAACATGTCAAACGACAGAATGAGTTCATTTTAATATTCATCAGCTGACCACGAGCCTCTTGCAGCAGAGGAGGAGTTCAGACAAAATGGAACATGAGCTCAGCCTCTAATCAGTTCATTACTGAGGTGAGTTAAGGCCCGTGTTTGTCCTCTGAATTCTAATTAGCAGGTCATAAAATCTGTCCTCCTTCCTGGTCAGGCACAGGATGAGTGATTCCTGTTTTCCTTTTCTTCTTCTGTGGACTCCAACCTCCATGCAAAGTCAGACAGTCTCAGCTTGTCGACATTTTATCCTAATATCATTCTACTCGTGATCATATTTCATTTCTTTGTAGTCTGATCTCTCAGACATCGCTGATACATCAGATATTATTATTATTATTACATTATGTGTATAATTTAGTTTAGCTTAGTGTTCATTTTGACCTTGAGAGTAGTAGTTTGACAAAATAATCGGAATCAGAATCAGAATCAAAGGAGCTTTATTGTCAAGTAGTGTTTTACACATATGAGGAATTTGCTTTGGTGATAAGGCTACACGTAGACAAACATACAGTTAACGTAAATAAATGTACAAAAATATAAATATGGAATGAGCAAATGCAACTTATATAAGAAAAATAAAAGAGCGGAGAAATATAATGCTAAAAAGAACACCCATCCATCCATCCATCCATCCATCGTCAACCACTTATCCTGTGTACAGGGTCGTGGGGGGCTGGAGCCAATCCCAGCTGACATCGAGCGTAAGGCAGGGTACACCCTGGACAGGTCGCCAGTCCATCACAGAGAAAAAGAACAATGTGGCAGATATTTACATGTGCATTACTGTGGTTTATGTTGTGCAGTCGTATTGCAACGGAAGAGGATATTGTGTACATAAAAATATAAATTGACAATATGAAAATATAGAACACCAACGATTAAGATTGACAAAAAATATGTGCATTGTGCTAGGTTTGTGTATGATATGAAATTAAATAATATTTATACATGCAGAAACATTTGTATGATTTGAAAGGGGGAGTGTCAGCGAGGAACTTGAGCCTTGTTAATAAGGCTAGCTGCAGAAGAAGCTGTTTCTGTGGCGAGAAGGTTTTGTTCCTGATGGACCGCAGCCTCTTGCAAGAGGTAAGAGTCTGAAACAGTTTGTGTCCAGGGTGGGAGGAGTCAGCTAATGTTAGCTAACGTTTACTAGTGATCTGATTACTCACTAGTTTTTCCCAGATCTATCAACCATTCTTCATCAGCATTAGCAATTTGCTCAAGCATCCAGAAAGAGATTGACTTTACACAAACATACACTTCACGTATGTTCATGAAGAATTATGTCATGAGACATTACAGCAGTAGGCAAGACAGAAAAAGTGTGTCTTAAAACTTTTTAAATTAGTCATGAGATACCCCGCGACCCTGTATGCAGGATAAGAGGTTGACGATGGATGGATGGATGGATGGATGGATGGATGGATGGATGGATGGATGGATGGATGGATGTCATGAGATAATGCTGTTCTTATATTTTGAGGTTGCCTATTCAAGAGTCTTGGTGCAGCCACTGAGAAGGCCTTGTCGCCAAAATGTTTGTGTATGTAAATATCCAACAGACATCCAATTATTATATTGGAAACACATCAGTGAGCCACATTGTTGCACTGGGTCATATCTTCCTTCATTATTATATGGACATGGTTTAATTTGAGTTCTACACCATCCTGCTGCTTTAAATGCTATAGAGCATGTAAATGAAAACAGTCCCTAACAAATGCACTGTTTTCTCCTGTTACTCCTGAGAAATTTTTGCTCAACCCTATGATGCCCAGCTGTTTTAGGAAATTATTTAGCCCTTTTAAAAAAAGACATTATGCATTCATGGATATGGAAGGGAAGTCAAAAACATTAAGACACACACTAATACATTGTTGGTTTTGGGTTTTTTTTAATGAGATTTATCAAAAGTAATAAAAATATAGAATATCGCCTGCTTCATCCTGTAAAATACATATATCGATGCAAATGCTAGAAAAGTGCAGCAAAGACAGAGTCCATAATATACTGAAATAAGTCACACCAACTATAAGTGATTGCGCATAGTGTGTGTTAGACTGTAAATTATTCAGATTGACTTATGGACCAGTCAGACAACAGCAATTTGTGTTGCTGTCAAGTGACCCAATGTCTAGTGTCTCTAGTCCACATGCAGTCAAGGACTCTTTATGCATGAGCGCCTCATCGGTTAATTAAATTATTTGACCTCAGTTCTGCTTTATCATCACTGTAAAGACACAAGTGACACAAGAGGACACAAACAGAGTGTTCTGACACATTGGAGGAACAACAATTTATGGATTTTAGACATCCTATAAACTCATATGTACCCTTCTATTATTCCAGAGTGTTCCCCTAAAAATACATGTTGTTAAACACCAGAGCTCTGCAATTAAAAGGCTGCTGCCTCTGAGACACAGTGATTGCTGCTGATTAAGTTCAATAATTGCTCCCCTGACATCTAAACCTTGTAATTACCTCATGTAGATCGAGGCATCTTCTCTCTGTGAGACTGTCAGGACTGTACAGAAATAGTCTCTCTCTCTGCCTCCTCCGCCTCCTCTTCCTGACACTTTGTTTCAAATACAAACAGGAAGTAGGGGCTTTATGGCAGAAATTGTGCCAGGAAGCATGTTGGAAAGGGTTAAGGAAGTGTCGAGGCCTACATGAAGTGGTTTTGATCAGAGGACTAGCTGTTCGACATGGTGGAAAAGTGTTTAATAGAGATATTGTTATTCTCTCTCGTTCTTTGAACATCAGTTATCATCTTAAGAGACATGGATTGTTAGAAAAAATCAAACCGAAAGATAAAAATGGTCTCTGCATCTGCCTGATTGATATTTGGGGCAGTAGCATGTTACACAGGAAGTTTTATGCCTGGACAGTTGCCAGTTTGAACATACTGAGCAAGTTGAAAGATCTTGGCAGCGAAGGGTTTTTACATTGATGAAAAGACATCTAATCGGTTAAAGATGTCTATTCTAATATATGAAAGGGCTTTTAACTTAAATTAGTGTACCAAATACTTTCACATTTGAGTTGTGCTAACTAGCAGAGTTTCAGTAGCAGGACCAAACATCAACCACGTCATCGCCAGCATTTCCATAAATACCCACACGTTCCAACTCCTCTTCTTCACTCTCGTATTCTGCACGTATTCTGCACTAAAACCCTTAATCTGTCAATTTACCAACTACAGTACTGAAAAGAGCTGGAACTACCTAGTAAAGCATTAGCAAATTTAGCACAAATCTTAATCAAGATCATGGAAAATCTGCAACAGAAAACTGGGTCAAAGAACTTCCCCTCTTCAGTAACTCTTGAATTGAACTTATTGAATGACATAATGTTAAATCCTAAGAATAAAATTCACAGTACAAATAGGAAGAAGCTACAGGAGCCAATGTGACTGACTAGCACTAGCATGTTCCTGGCTGCTACTGTGTTAAGCCATTAGCTCAGCAACTAGCCGAGTAACTAGTCACCACATCACCAAGCTTCTTGAATAAGATATTCAAGAAGATTCATTTTGCAGTGTCTTTACTGAAAGACACAGTGGAATTGCATTATGGGAAGTGTAGGAATGCTCCCAGAGATAATCCCAGTCTCTGCTTCATGGATTTCAACCATTCTTTGACCACAACTTTAAGACAGTTCAACGTGAAATTTAAACTTCACACTTCCTTTACTTAAAAAAAGGAATTCATGAGATTTACGCTGTGGTACTGATTACTATAACAATAGAAAATGATCTATATACCTCTTCCAACAATGAACTTTAGTACAAGTATTTCAGATTATTATTATTTACTATTTATTATTATTATTTATTTACTTCTTCTATAATACAATTTTGAGAGGGAAATATTTTTGTTTGTTGTATATTTGGTTTATGACTAATGTTACTAGTGACTTTAAAACAATACACTTGTAAGAAAATCTTATTAAAGATGACATCAGTGGTCCCCAACCTTTGATTGTGACCCCTCAAAAAACATCAGTGTTGGGCTTCTTTGTCACATTTCATGTATCTGTGTGTCATTAGCAGTTTCACCAAAGAGACATTACCGCTCTAAACTTCTCAGATGGTTTCATTTAAATAACTGTTTAAGTCTCAAAGAGGTCATAGTAGCCAATATTCCACAACAAAAGCAAATCCTAAAATTAAAATGAATTTGCGTCACAGAACTTTGTTTTTAATCAATCCTCTCCCAATAGTCATCTCACAACCCCTTCTCATTTATCATGTGCCCTTGGTCAGAAACCACTGGACTAAACCACCAAACTGTATAAGTTAAGCTATAGCTCCACCTCAGTGTTCAGTATCAGTATACACATCGGTATTATCAATCTAATAATGTCCACTGTGACACTTTATCAGTCAAAGTTCATTTTTCTGAAGAAAGGGTACTTATACTTTTGATACTTTATGTACATTCAGCTAAAAGTAGCTATGTATTTTTAGCCTACTTGTAATGGAGTAATTTTCCAATGCTGTGTTGGTACTCTAACTTAAATAAAGGATCTGAATACTACTTCCACCTCTGGAGCTCACAGCATGACCAATTAATGATGCACAAAAAAGATTAACTTGAAGCAGATATTTCTTGGTACATTTTTGGCTCAGACAAAAAGCAAACCAACCTCCCCTCCCTTTCTGTTTCCTTTTCTCCATCTCCTGTGAAGAGATTTAACATGTACAAAATTTCTTTTCCTTTCACATGGATGTTTGAGAAAGGAATGCAGATGTCTAAATACACACCCACTCCCAATGTCATTGCCAGACTTTGCTCTTTCTGCTGACCCATGCTAATGTTTAAACTAGGGAAGTGTTTCATGTGTAGGGACTTTTAGATGAACCAAGAGGACCAGATGTGTGTTTCACATCAGGTGATGCTTTCCAAAACAAACTGTCTGATCCATGGAAACTGCTGCACCGCTCATTGGGTTTAGTTTAAAGTTCTGAGATCTGAGTAAACATCAACCTCCTCCTGACCAGAGCGTTTCTGTCTTTACACCAACGCAAACCACAAGAGATATAATAAAGTGCATCAACACTTGAGCACACAAAGATACACTGAACAAAATTATAAACACAAAAGGCCTATTTCTCTCAATTATTGTTCACAAATCTGTGTGAGTGAGCACTTCTCCTTTTCTGAGATAATCTATACACCTCACAGGTGTGGCTTATCAAGATGTTGATCAGACATCATGGGTATTGCACAGGTGTGCCTTAGGCTGGCCACAATAAAAGGCCACTCAAAAATGTGCAGTTCCATCACACAGCACAATGCCACAGATGTTACAAGTTTTGAGGGAGCGTGCAATTGGCATGCTGACTGTAGAAATGTTCACCAGAGCTGTTGCCTGTGAATTGAATGTTCATTTCTCTGTCATAAGCCATCTCCAAAGGTGTTTCAGAGAATTTGGTGGAACATAACAACCACAGACCACGTGTAACCACACCAGCCCAGGACCTCCACATCCAGCATCTTCACCTCCAAGATCGTCTGAAAACAGCCGTCCAGAAAGCTGCTGCAACAATCGGTTTGCATAACCAAAGAATTTCTGTACAAACTGTCAGGAACCATCTCAAGGAAGCTCATCTGTGTGCTCGTCGTCCTTATCGGGGTCTCGAACTGACTGCAACTTCGCACAGCCATTGGAGAGAAGTGGACCAACATTCTACAGGCCACAATCAACAACCTGATCAACTCTATGCGAAGGAGATGTGTTGCACTGCGTGAGGCAAATGGAGGTCACACCAGATACTGACTGGTTTCCATCCCCCCCCGGACCTCCTCAATACAGTGAAACTGCACATTTTCGAGTGGCCAGCTTAAGGAACACCTGTGCAATACCCATGCTTTCTGATCAGCATCTTAATATGCCACACGTGTGATGTGGATGGATTATCTTGGCAAAGGAGAAGTGCTCACTAACAAAGATTTTGACAGATTTGTGAACAATATTTGAGAGAAATGGGCCTTTTGTTTAGATAGAGAAAGTCTTAGATCTTTGAGGTCAGCAATAGTACAATATTGTAATATTTCCCTCTGAAATGTAGTGGAGTAGAAGTATCAAGTAGCATAAAAAGTCAATTAAATATACTTTTAAAGAATAATTAATTTTTCTTAAGTACATTACTTGTGTAAATTTACTTTGTTACTTTTCACCACATGTTGTATAAGATCAGAGGATAACCCTTTTAGGAGTGGCAGTTTAGTGGAGTTTCCTTGCGTGAGTCAAAAAGCCTGTGAGTCAGTTACATTTATTATTTCTTTAAATGGACCTCAGTGTGTTTTTCTTCTTTGACCTTTTTCTGCTTCAGTCTTTATTTTGAACTGGCTGGCATATTGCAAACCCAGCCAGCATATTTTCCTGTGTTTACAATGCAGGGAGCATGTGTTGCTATTTTAGTATCCTGCATACAATGAAAGAAAAGCCTTTGCATCCAGACAAGGGGCAGGCTTTTCTCTCTGGCATGACCACAGCAGGTTTCCTGAAAATATACCTGCTGTAGACTGCAAGGGAAAGACATAACAGCAAACCTTTGTGTTCATTTCTTATTTTTGTTTAAGCCACCATATAATTATCTGGCCTGAAAAGGAAGTGACACACATCTCATACACGTAAATACGGGTGGGAGACGGAGTTTGTCAAAGGAAAAAATAATTTCAGTGGACTTCAGTCATAGTGGTTAGTCACTAAACAGGCATAGTTTTTTATGGATGTGTAACGGTACAATGGGCATATGTGGGCTGAACAAAGAAAGAGGTATTATAGCTGCAAATATGGCGCCCGTGCTCCAGACAAGCAAATTAGTCATGAAGGGGAAAAGTCCAAAGGTTTACAGTTTGTTCAGGGGGAAAAAAATCTACAGTTTATTCTGCATCACTTTGGATGTGAATGAACTATTCTGCTAAGTTTGATGCATTACCAATGTGAGCGTTTACAGTATTAGTTTGATTACTTATCAGAATCAGATAATAATCACAATTTAGAATCACTAGCCAGCTTACGAGGAACTTGACTCAGGTCTTACATTGCTCTCAATTTACATACACAGAGCAAGTATAAACAAACAGGACAACAAACATAAAACAGAAACAGAGTGCAGTGTACAATGCACACATGCACACAACCATAAACAAAACAACAACATTTGTAGACAGCAAGAAATTAGTGTAGTGAATCATAATACAAAGGATGCTGGAGTAAATACATATTTTTTGTATTTAGTATTATTATACCTAGGCTACATAAGGTAGGTGGATAGGGTATATACAGTATATGCAAAAAGAACTGCTACTTATATTTGGTGAATTTCTCAAAAGGATTGGAGAAACATATGTTTGTGCCTAATGGTTTAAAACATTTTTATTTCTTATGCTTTGATGTATTTTCTGTGTAATTGTTTTCTCATGTATTTGCTCTTTCATTTATATCATGAAATCTGCATAAAATAACATTTTGCAAAAATGTTGTATTCAAACAGAAAATTCACATAAATTACAATAAAATTAATTCATTTTTGTTTTCAAACTTAGTAGAAGAAGTACTTGCTCTTGACAAACACAGAACAAGCTATAAAATAGTTAAAATTTTTTGTTAGTTTTAAAGCTAAGATAAAAACAGGGTGAATGACGTGATTTTATTTGTTTTTAGTGCATGACTTCCAAAGCTGCTGATTGTGTGCAGACCATAATCACGAGAAATGCTCCCATTATTGTGGATCATAATTTTAGACCAACTGGGCTGATCTGAGTTTTGTGGAGAGCAGTTTTTAGAAAGAAGGAAGGCAGAAAGAGCAAAAACAATACCAACCCCATTGTGTGTCTCCTGATTATCTTCCACAGACTTTCAGATTGATGAATAAATCATCGTTACAAGCCCAAACAGAGGAATCTCAATCTTTTTATCTTCTTTATAGGATTTAATGGTCTAACCACATGGAGGACACTGAAGGGACACAGCAGCTCAAAGAACAAGTGATGCCTTGTTGAACGCTCTCACTCGCACCTCGCTGGCGTCCAGTAGCTCAGCGAGCGAGGCGGGATCATATAACACTGCCTTGTTTTTCTCATGGATTTTTGTGGTTTGAGCAAAAACCCTCCTGGCCACTGGCCCGGGGATTTATATTCAAAAAAGACCTCAGTCCAAAAATGCTTCTGTCTCGTCCTGCATACTGAGGAGGTGCTCGACTCTCATATAATGAAACTTTCAAGAGGCTTAGGCAGAAGAGGCACTTTGCCAATCAAGTTGATATAATTCATCATTTTCTTGGAGTGTGCTCCCATTGTTATTATGAGATTCAACAAAAAAATGTAGTTGTCAAAATGGAAATGAAAGTGATTTATACCGGGGGTTTTGAGAGCGGAAATCGAATAGAGGAGTGTGGGAAAAGCAGACCTTTAAAGTTTCTGTTTGTTTTTGTGGAAAAAAAGGACTCAGGCTGAAGCCATGGACTTCCTTCCACCATGACAGCTGACAAAGTGGCACTTTCAGATCCTTTCTCTACCCCAGACAGTGGTGGACAGAACAGTGCATTTACTCTGTACTTAAATACAATGTTGATGTACTTGTACTTTACTTGAGTATTTCCATTTTAAGCTATATACTCCAGGCTGACCGGGAGCTGCTGTTCTTCAAGAGCCTCAGAGAGGAGTTTTTATGGGTCAGACATGCAGCTTCTGTCAGTGAAGCAGTGAAGTAAACTAACTTTGTTTTGATTACCATTTAATGGCTGTAGATCTGTTTTACACAGCCTGATGCATATAAAGTCAACCTGAAAGGAAACACATATTAACCCTGACCTAGAGCAGAGACTGACCCTTCACAGAAACACGCCAGGCTTGATAGTCCAGGTCCTGGCCCGGCTGTTATCTGGCTGTTTGTAGTGAGCTGTTGTTCTTCAAGAGCCTCAGATATGGGCCTTTATGGGTCAGACATGCAGCTTCTGTCAAAGTGCTCAACTCTAAACTGTTAGACTGTCAGTCTGTAAATCAGCTCCTAAGACACCTTGAGACCTGAGAGGACCTCTCAAGTGATGGAAAGAGACTAAGTACATTTACTCAAGTGCTGTATGTATGTACAATTTAGAGATACTTCAAGTATTTCCACTTTAGACTTACCACTATATTTCACATGGAATTATTATATTTTTTACTCCACAACATTTTTCTGACAGCTTTGGTTACTTCTAATTTTACACAGAAAACCTATGAGTTCATAAAATGATCTATTTTTAAGGGTTAAACTAACAAATAGTAACGTGCACAAAGCATGAAAAAGTTAAACCCGCCTCAACTGTATACAAAATTTATAGTAATGTTTAGGGATGTCCAGATCCGATCACGTGATCGGAAATCGGCCCCATCACGTTGTTTCAGACTCGATCGGAATAGGACGTTACCTCCCGATCAGGATATAAATTTATATATATTCTCATATTTTTATTTACTGTTGCACTAAAGTCCAAAGTGAAGAATTTATGTTATTTATTACTTGATTGTTCAAGCTACCTCAAAGAAGTGCTCTGCTTGTTAACAGAGTTGTTGAATGTTAAAATAAGGTGAATTAAATAACAAATAAGGAACATCCTGGATCTGTTTTTTAAGTATTATAGAAGTATCAGATTCGGTATCGGTAGATACTCAAAATCAAATGACTCGGAATCGGGGGCAAAAAAACCTGATCGTTACATCCCTAGTAATGTTATAACTGATAATATAGTATACGTTCGTAGCATTACTATGACAGGAGCCATTCTGCTATCTAGTGAGTACATTTACTTTTGATACTTTAAGTACTCTTTGCACTTTAACTTATTGAAATTTAGAAAAGTTTCATACTTTTTATGTTATATTATACTTCTACTCCAGTACATCTCAGTGATAAATGTTGTGCTTCTTACTCTACAACATTTATTAAAGTGCTAGTTGCCTTGATTTCACATACAAAACATAAGCTCTGCAGTACATAAAAGATGGTGGTTTTTGAGTTATACTGCTGATTAGACCTATACAGGTTGGACTGGTAAGAATGCAGGGATTTATGTGAGAAAAGAACTAAAAGGCATTCCCTCAATCTAACAGAATTTTTTTCATTGTATTTCTACTTTTGCTTACCTATAGGATCTGAATGCTTCTTCCATTCTGCTACTGTCGTCGAGCTCCTATATAAACATCCCTGTAGTGTGGAATGTTCTTCATCTCACTGTGAAATCTCTCCATCTCATCTCTCAGACTGACACTCACTCTGTTTGTCGCTCTTGGACAGCTACACTTAACTTCACTTCCTCAGTGGTTAAGAGACAGCCGGACCAATGCAACTCGGCAGTGGTAAAACTGTGGCTCTACACCCCACTCCTTGATTCACAGATTTCTTCTTTTGTTTTCCCATGTGTAGCTTTCTTAAGTTCTTAAATCATCTTATTACAAATTTTCAGACAGCTTCATATTCTGTATCAACTTGAAGCTCAAGCTTTCACTAAGTAAAATATTGAAACCCAAGACATAATTTCTTCTGGCTGTACAATTCCATCCTATCAAATATTCTAAATAGCTTCCATTCATCATTTTACACAGATCTTCCCCAAAATTCAACCTGACATGTTTGGTCACTTTAGAAAGTCATCCAGGGAGGGTTACAACAAGGGCAACTGGACTTGACTGAAGATACTTGAAGAAGTTTTGCCTCTCAGGTAACCTGGGACTCCCTGCCAGTCAGTAGAACTGAAGAAGCCTCTTGGATGAGAGCTGAAATATCTTCAACCACGTCCAGTTGCCCTTGATTTAAGCCTCTTTGCATAACTGGACACAGACAGGAAGGTGAGTGAGTGTAAATACTGAAATCCACTCTGCAAGATCGCATGCCAGTTGGTTTGAGATGGTTTATATAAGCAGTTCAGTTTATAGTGTAGCAGCGGTAGTGCTTGAACTGGATGTGATGTTTTTAGGGCCCGAGCACTAACGGTGCGAGGACCCTATTGAAACTGTTAGGATTATTAGGGCCCGAGCACGAAACGTGCG
>JAPMOB010210122.1:0-10707 GCA_029875015.1 Lepomis gibbosus | reverse complement strand
CACACACACACACACACACACACACACACACACACACACACACACACACACACACACACACACACACACACACAGTAGGCCTATATACTGCACTCTATTATGTAACTAAGTAACAATATGGCAATAACACCAGCTGTCATAATCACAGACACAGAAATGGTGTGTGTCTGTGTGACAGTGACACACACACAGGCGCCCTCACACACACAGAGTATGTTATGTTGCCGCGGATTCCCGCCCTGCTTCCCATCCGCGGCCAGCCTTCCATAATTCACTCATGAGTCTATTCTTACTACCGACTGAATCCCATCCGCTTGCTGTGAAATCAAACTGACCTCTCAGTTACAACAATCTCCTCCCCTTCGACGCCACGCCGACCTTATGACTGTCAGCACATCTGACCACTGACCACTGGAGTTCCCGCTCGTTACGTATCTCACAAGCCAATCAGAACGTGGATGGGCGGGATTACCGTGGGCCTGGCATTCATGTTTGGTTGCAAAGGTAAGCTCTGGATGGGGTTTTGTGAGTTTTCTTTGACATGTTATTTATTGTTCACTCTATAATTTATAGACTAGTGTTGTATGTGCTGTGTACGGTTGTGTCTGTCGCAACACATAATGTTGGGTGGTGGACGGTCGTCCAATTATGCTAGCCAGGCTAAGTGTACTTCACTGCAAAGTATTCCAAGCAGAGAGAACAACGGTGATTTTCCACTATTACCACAAATGTTTGTTAATTGTGGTTAATGACTGTATTGTCACACAAATGACGACCATGGCAGTGCACATTGAAAGCTGTCAGAGCATCCCGGCTGGAATGAGACGTTTTTTATCAGTTACTGCTATGTTATTGCTAAGTTAACGTTACACGGTTGTAAGTTTGCTTTCTCTAACAATTTAGCCTGTTTCCAAACACAGGGCTTTGTCTGCAAATGTGTATATATATATTTAAACCGAGCTTCCTACCGCAAACTCCGACATGTTTGTTTACATCTGTTTTATCGTTCACAATATTCTGACTTCACTGAACGTGTCTGCGCTCCGCATACAAACAAGAGTGCTTAGGGAAACACGTGTTAAGGCAAACAGTAACGCAACTTAACGCCCAAGTAATTGTGAGACAGACTAATTAATTTTTGTTTACTTTACAGTTACTCTTCTTCAGAAAGCCTTTACCGGCGGTGTAAACGGACTTACTGCAGAGCAGAAGACACCAGGACGGATACCATATCCTACCACACCTCTTCTCCTTCAAGCAGCCCCCTCGACTGTTACTGGAAACTATTCTGGGAACTATTTGCAAACGGTCAACTTGAATTTATTCTTCACCTTTTAAACGGAATGGATTTTGAAAATACCTAACCTGCATGGTTTGCTGTACAAGTGTTGTTGCAAAGGCAGCTGGTGTAGTTTGTCAACTTTTGAGGAGGTCGCATTAAGTCTTTCTGGAGGTGAACTAACCCAAAGCCAAAATGGATCAAGCCAGCGGTGGCGACGACCCGAATAAACCCTCTAAGAAGAGGTCCAGTGAGGATGAGAGTAAAAACAAAAAGCTGGTAGGTATTCAGGCTGACTCACTGAGATTGCATGGGGGTAGTGTGCTGTGAACTGCCACATCCTTTAATCCCACAAGAAAGGGTTAATTCTACTCTCAGATCGAGAAACTGAGAAAGTTACACTACAGTTGCAGAAAGTTTCACTACTACTATATTTGAATCTGTGTAAACACAAACACTGTTTTGTTAAGCTGATTGCACTGAAGCCTTTCTAGTTTAATAGTTATTAGTAAGTCAGTATTATCCTCGTGGTGAAGTCAAATCAAACCAAGCCAAGTGGACACATAACTCCATTATAGTTAGTAAATAGCATGTTGTCAAGAGAGCACATCTCTGTTTAGTGTAGGACTAGGCTCAAATACTTATTGATGTGTTGTTATTACTATTTAATGTAGCCCAATACAGAGCAGCTAATAGCTGTTAGAGTTGAGCAAAAGAGATAGTGTTTCACTGAGTGCTTCACTTTGGAAGCATTCAATACATCGTGATGATTCCCGTCAATACATCTCCTGAAAGTTCTTTGAAGAGCATTCTTGTTGTGACAGTTGAGCTTCAATATATGTTTTAATACAAAGAAGAAGCCCAGTTACAAGATGACACATTGCACTGAGTGTGATGTCCATGTGGTTTGTGGAGGTTTTATGAACGCCGTGAGTGTGCGTGATTGATAAAACGTATCCTTAGTCAGCGTGAGCAGTATTATCAGCACAATAAATGACAGTCACAGGCCAGTGTCTGTTAGATAACAACTGAAAAAACACATTAATTTCATGTATACTTTATCCATTGGCTTAGCCTAGTGGAATAGTTTATGTAAAGTGAGGAGTGTGCTTATTTAGAAAGTGGACAACCCTGAGTCTGCATCATTGGAGCCCTGGTGTCATTACGCTATTCCTGTATGATGTTCATTGCCTGGAAATGAGATCATAAGCTTTTGCAATGTGGTGGTAGTGTTGGAGTTGTTGTCTTGAATTCTCTGTGAAGTCTGAATTAGTCACTTCTGACAACTCAGACTGTGCTTTAACTGACTTGTGCAAACAACAACCCTTGCTGTAACTGCAAATGGCATATCTTACTTCCAAGAGCAACCAAAACCTACAGTTAATTGCCGTATTTGGGAAACTGTAGCCACTGTCTTGTATTCACAGTCTGAAGTGCAATGTAAAACTCTTAAGCTAAACTATATAACAGAGTTTTTTAAGTGCATGTTACTGCATACATGTGGTCAGCAGCTGTAGAAACCAGGGGTTGAAAGTAATTTTCCATGACCAAAGACAAAAAACTTTGGCTGCTGTTGATAATCGTTTCTGCTTTTCCCACAATTATCAGTGTGGAAAGATTGGCTGCTGTTGAACTTTCTGGATGACGTTGCCTCTCAGCAGTCAATAATCGACTAGAAGCAGTGTTGCTTTATATTGTACTTTTCTCTGAACTGTGGTTGTTTGCTTATTGGAGGGATTGATCAAAAGTTTAGTTACAGCCACTGCTACCAAACAAGGAAATGAAAAGGACACAAATTTAAGTTAACTAGTGTTTTTATATTTGTAGAGAGTGACCAGTGAGCCAAGTTGGACTGATTACAGCCATGGGGTCTGACTGCTAATGACTTTGTTAACACCTCAGCTGGTGGTGTTTGTTGCTGCTCTAGTATGAAGTTGTCCTAAAATGGAGACCTGAGGAGGAAAAGAGTACCACTACTGTGTTTCAGATTGGGCAAACAGTCTTAAACATGTAATCACTGGTTGGGTTCCAGCAAAGTTAAGGTATGGAAAGTGTGACCCTAATAACTGCCAGACAGGAACTCCCAGAGTGGACTGAATTGATGTGCACTCCCAGAGCTACAAAAGGGTGTTGTCTTGAGAAATCCTAACAACATCCTAATGGCAGCCTGCAACTCTTGAATATCCTGCCACCCAAGTATAATATTGTTTGCAAGGGTGTCTGGATGGCATAATAACAAGTGAGAAGCCTCTATAAGAGCACTGCTTTTTGTTCTTTAAAGTGGTGTCATTGCCCGGCCCATCCCTATTGCTCAATCTTCCAAGCCTGAACTGTGGCTGTTGCAAAAATCTCAACACAGTTTGGGAGAGGAAGTAATTTTTCATCCCTGGGTGGAGCCATGTTCTGTCCTCTGTTGCTTATCCCCACTTTTAAGCTGCCCCAATGTATACTGTAGCTCTAAGTTTGTTTGCAGACATATAAATAAGATGAAATGTTATGCATAAAGGAATCAGAATCAGAAGGAGCTTTATTGCCAAGTAGTGTTTTACACATACAAGGAATTGGCTTTAGAGATAAGGTGCTACACATAGACAAACAAACAGTTGACATAAATAGATGCAGAATTATATAAATATGGAATAAACAAGTTAAGTGCAAGTTAAAGAATGAATAATGAAATAATATGGTGCTTTTTAATCAGTGAATTTTTGACATCTGTTAATCTGTTGATCTGTTAAAAAAGGGAAACAAAAATGCAATTCATGTTTCAAAATGATTGAAACTGCATGTATGTCCATTAGATAATTATGTCATCTGAAACTGACAAACATATTGTTCCTTCATATGGTAGGAGACTTTAAGATTTGCATGTGCTTTTCTGTTTACAGTTTTGACCATATATAGAGCTATAGGATTACATTCCTGATGTGCAGTGTAGTGCACATGGATGGTGTTATATCTATCATGAGCAGGATGACATATAGGTAGATATTGTGACTGCATTTTCACATGCACACGAAAAGTACAGTGCCATTTGCGTGGATAATAAGCAAAGTGGCCAACACTGGCACGGTTTGCTCTTGATGAAGTCAAATCAGTCTTTAGAGGAGAAACCCTGAAAGCTGTATGTTTGCTTAACAAGTCACTAGGCAGGATTACATCACAGAAACACCATTTGGGCTTTGGGCCCAGAATGTAGATTCTCAACACAGCCAAGGACATTCAAATAACACCAGTGTTCAGAGGTAGAGATCATTCAAAACATTTCTGTTGTTTTTAGCTATATTTTGTAGCTGTATTTTATGATAATGTTCTTTTCTGGACGTTTTTAAAAAACATGGCATCCCATAAAACAGGCAGATGAAATGATGTCTTTTTAAAGGAATTCAGGGGATCTGGTTTGACTGAAGGAGAAATATTACCTCTTTGCATAACAGAGTAAAATATGACCTCACAGAGCAATATGAGGGAAAAGCTGCCCAATGCTTATTTATAATTAATAATAACTATATGACTTTACATCACAGACTGTGTAGGTGCAAGACCTACAATCTAAATGTAGAAAACAGACATTTATTATATGCCTACATGTTGCGTTTTTGAATTGCTTCAATAAACTGACTTTTTAATTACTTTCAGGTTTAGCTTATATATCTGTTCATTATGTGAGCCATAATTTCAGAATTACAGTAACAGTAATGTTGCCTTCACAAGAAACCCAAGTCCAAAGCATAGTAGTGAACATAGGGACATTTGAGACTATCTATCTATCCGTCTATGATAGATTCACTGAGTAGAGATTCAGACATGAGTTATTTTCAAGAATATGCTCTGTGGAGTATATTTTCATGCTGAAATACCCATATTTAGCAAAGGCTTTAGTTGCACTTCAGCAAGTTTGTAAACTTGTGATTGCTATTCAACAATCAATAATCTGTTTAAAGTAATGAATGTGTGATGATCAAACTTGTAATTTGCAACTACAACACAGAAGTACCAGTCTTCATCATCTGCAGCATCTTTGGTATTGCATCCTGAAATGTTATCAGTCTGCTAAGGATTCATGTTTGCTTATTAAAGACTCTGCTTGTCTGCTTTTGCTCTCTATTATGAATAACAAAAGGAATAAGGGTGATCAGTATCTCACAGGTCATTTGTCACTAAGTGAGAGTTACAACATAACCGAGATGAGTGTCTACTCTCTTCAGCTCAAAGCGTTTTCACCTGTATTCTACACATACGCTGCAAACAGGTGGAATAGTTGGTCAGCACCGTAGTGCTTTAGGTCTGAATGAACATACTTGAGATGTCAAGGATCTCATTCATTACTGGCATGAATTATTCATTCATTATTGGCAGTTTGTAGGCCTAGGTAAAAAAAAGGACAAGAAATGTTGAAAATGGGACACCTCATGGGAATGTGATGAGTCCACTATTAGTTTTTGTTATGATCAATAATGGGGAAATTGTCGAAAAATAATTAAAATGAATGCAGTGTGTGGATATATGCAACTTTGGTGGCATTAGAGTGTATTGAAAGTTAGAGTATGTAGCAGCTTAGCATATCTGCTCAGGCTAGTATTAAGTCTGGTGCATCACTGGGGTTTTTAATCGTAAGTCATGGCAGCACATTTATGAGTAGTAAGGTATGGCACAGAGGTCAGTTGATGTGAGTCCCTGCTCATATATGCATTCTTGCTAATGACAAGCAGACCAAACCAACCAGACTGTGTAGATGCTAAATATAGCATGTTTTGGAAGAAAAAACAATTAACGAGTTCAATACAAAACAGAGATGGTACTGTGAGAAGTAGTTGAAAAAATGCATAGAAACATGTAAGAAATAATAACTAGATTAAGTATGTAGCTACAGGTACAAGCCAGGTGCAGCTAATTATTGTTAACGTTAACGCCGTCTCTGAACTACTGTTTGGAGCTAGCTAACTTACAGTCTGGGAAGGCAAGGGTTGGAACTGTGGACTGGAAATCTTTGAGGCAAATGACCCAGCAAACCCAGAGAATACCTAAGCCTGTACGCCAGAGATGTTGCAGAGCATTATTACCTACAAAAAATGCTATAATGATACAACTTTATCCGACCACCTTAAAGGACCTGCATCCTTAAATCTGCAAAGAAGTTTGAGACATTGGTAACGTAACTGCTAACATTTCCACAACACTAAAATGTTGAACAATGTTGAACTGCTACATGGACATCTCGGTGTGTTGTTCTGTTGTTGGACCAACGGCCCTTTCAAATGCGCTAAGCAAAGTCGAAGCTAGCTAACGTTACCATGGCCTTGCCATTTCAACAACTGACCTGCTGTAACTAACTGTAACATAAGCATGGTCATTTCCATTGACTTGAGCTTGACATAGTGGTTGCGTTTTGTTATATGGTCTTTCATGCTTTTTATGTGTCATTGGTTAATTGAGTATTTTCTGAAATTGTGTGGCAAAGGGCCTTCAAAAAATATTTAATAAACTACTTTTTCAACAGTTGAAGAAAGACTGATATCAATACAAGCATTGCCTAAAAATTACACTGAATGAAAAGTTGGCATAGTCTGAACATTGGCACATTGGCAGTGCCCATTATTGTCTGTCAGGTTGTATTTGCGTGTGTTTGCAATTTGTCATTAACCCTTATTAATTAAATTGGGACTAAATGAATGTAATCATGCTCGTCATTTAGTTGGTCATTAAAGTAATTAAGGCTTCAGTAATGAATGGACAGTTCAGCACAACCCAAGCAGGAGTGTCTATAATGTGAGACCTTGGCCATCTGAGAGCTAAAGTGGAAAGACATGCACTGTACGCTACAGAGAAATTGTAGACATAAAGTTTTTCCAGTATGTTTGACTAATATAAAGTTATTTTATCATTTACTGTTTAATCATATCATGGATTTTGGCCCCATATAACATTTGGTTGCCTAGAATAACACTACTAGGCAGTTTGTCTCTGAATAATTTGCAAAATACTTGAATGACAGCTGAAAGTGACAGTTCCACTTTGACTTTGCTTGTTAATGTACATTACCATCATTGCGACATCAACTAAACTAGCTAATTAGTATCTCACCACACCTAAACAGATACTGTGATTCACTGTATATTTATTATGATTAAGCATTATTTTATGTCTACATCACTCAGCTCAAATTAGGCAACAGCCCAAATTTGAAAATAGGACATTTTTGTGTCAGAATCACGTATACTGCTAAGCCACGGTGTTGTTAACCTTCGCACTTTTGACAGTTTTGACAGTATCTCATTGTGAATCATATTTAATGGCTCACTGTGCCATTGCGGTTGGAAGCTGTGGTATTTGAAGCTTTTGACGCTTTGATACATGAGCTGTAGGGAAGCCTCAAGGATCATTTTAGGTCATGTTAGCATGTTGTTAACTACAAGATGTCAGCTTGTCACACACTTGAGGCTGTTCTGTATTGCCTATATTCTGTTTGGTCAATCTCAACAAGTAGTTATGAGGGCCTACCTATTTTCTTCTTTGTTGCTTTATATTTTTTCCACTTTATGCTAAAACTTTCCACATTATGTATTATAGAGTGAATATAACCGCAGTTGTCTTGGGGAGAGGGAGACGTGTGAGAAATGGCAGGAAACAGACCACATGTGAGTGTTTAAATGGTATTCAGGAAGTTGGGCGAGAGGAAGCGCTGAAGAATGCTTTAGTCACACAGAGGAACAAACTGACAGACCCACCGCTGTAATGTCACCCTCTGAGATGAGCCCTATTGATGTACATCAGTGGATTAGACTGAAGGCTTAAGAATTTATTTGGCTGCCTCAGTTATGGATAAAAAAAAGCCTGCGTAAGATATATCTTGAGCGTGAATGCAGTTTTCTCTATGCAACAATACATGAATCATCGTTGAATTTGGTCATAGTTGCAACAGTAATTCGATGATTCCTGGGTAGTCGGTTGTGTTTTGACTGAGCAATTGCAGAATCTAATGTAGGTCCAGATGAAGGGGTTTCCCCAGCTCTTTTACTTGTATTACAGTATATTGAAGGTTTGCAAAGGGGGGACTTTTTGTCTTGCTAAATTTGCTGAGAAGAGATGTTTGTCATTGCCACTGATGTCCTTTAATTTACTCTTTGTCAGGGCAAGTTAGAAATTGGATTTTGGTGTGCACTTCACACTTTTTTAATCAGTGAGAGTAATGCAAATATGAGAGAGAATGCGACATTTGCTATGATATAGAGTGCAATATAATGTGTCACAGAAAAATGTGCTTGGATGAAAGTCTTATGAACAGTATACAGAGAGACTAAAGCAAGCTAATAGTGCATTTAAATTGGAGAATTGAATCTTTTAAATTAAAAAATTGATTAGTTCAGTAAACCTGTTGGTGTAATGTGGGGCACTCTGTGAAAAGAGGTCAATACAGAAGGACAACTAACTGGTTTACTTGATGTATTTCCTGATATATAATGAAATAATGCTTGACACAGGGTTATCATGAGTCATCTTAAAAGGTTCACTATTTAGTAATGGTAATTTAGAATATAACACTCTGTTATATTCTAAATGTGGCCGGCATATTCACTACAGTGAGAAATACAACCACATTTTTTGAGTCACAGGAGTTTGACTATTGAATTCTGTTTTAATTTTTCATAATTCTGTGTTTTACAATTTAAGCACATTTTGTCCTTGATTGTGTAATCATGTGGTAGGTAAACAAAATTTCAACAATTCAATAGGAAAATATTAGAAATTGCATTAATATCAATGAATTTGATGTATCATACAAATATGCATTTGGAAATATTCAAATGTATGTGCAATTATTTATGTTGACAATTCACAATAAATGTATTAGAACAGTAGAAGATTAAAATACTATATTACTATTTTATAAAGGACAATTCACAATGTATGCATTGTTGCAATACATGTATTGTTTATTATCCTGTATTAAACAGGTTACTGACAGCCTCCATGTGCTGTTGAACATACAATAGTGGGTCTGACAGAGGCCCAATCCCAGTGACCCAGAAAAGGGTCTAAAAAGGGCTCAAAATTTCCGTGAGAGAACCCTCGCGCACTTTGCGATTTGACAGTGGGACAGCCCTAAGCCCTCACGGACTTCCCGGGAACGCGCCTCAAAGTCTGTGAGTCTGTGAGGGTGGACATTGGGAGTGGGGCAGAGGCTACTCTCATGTGGAAAAAGCTCCTCCTTATTTACAGAGCTTGACCTGATGTAACTTAATTAATATCTGAATCCAGCCACACAGCCATGAAATGTAAGATGTGCTCGAATCTTGCATCTGCCAATGTGGTGGCACTTCTTTGTTGAGGTGATGAGCTCTTGCTAGCGCACTGACTTCAATATGGCGGTGCGTGTTTGTGAAGAAGCCACGAAGCCCCACCCACGCACAAACCCCAACAGAGAGGACAGAAGCAGTGCTTATAAACACCAAAACACAGCAGCATAGTTTTCTGTTTGTTTGGCTTAAATTCTGTTGGCAAAAATGGTCATAATGCAAGGTAAAATCCTGTTTTTTATAAATTGTATCAATATTTTGGCAGATTACATTATAGTCCGAGTTGTAGCTTACAGTTAAAACCACTGGCAGACAATTCTGGGCCGCCCCCTAAAACAAGCCATCCCTCAAAGGTATAGAGCTAGAAATTTGCCTTTAACAGAAGCAGATAACCCGAGGGCACTGCTGTGCTGGTCTGCAATCACATGATCAGGCCATCCAGTGTGGAGCCATTCAGATCTTACACCATCTCTACTGGCTTTTGTGTGCTTCCCCTTTTCAATGGTTGCTGTTTTAGGAAACTGTAAACAGTACCAGCACTCTCCTGAAATAATACGACTACCACAGACTCATGCCCTTTTAAAGGCAGTTGAGCTCTCGCAATAAACTAGTACATTCTTTTTTGTTTTTCTTCTTCATTTTCAAATTAATTACGTTCTTAAAAATGTTCTTGGTATGAAACACATGAAAATATCTCAAAGTCAAGACTGTGCATAAGAACTGATTAAACACTGCATCTGTTGAGACTTCATTTATTTGTTTAGGAGAATAACTTGACATTCTGTGATTTATTAAATTGTTCCTAAACCAGTTTGTCGAGAGAACAAGTGTACCATTCTGGTGTCTGTATGATAGATTTTTCTGAGTGAGGATAAGAGGCTTTATGTCCTGTTGTTAATGTCTTAACTTGCCACATGTGTACAGTTTTACCACCATTTGGGTTGACTAACTCACTCAACTATACAGGTAAAAGTGGCCCAACTCATATATGATTCTCTGTTTTTTTTTGATCAGAAAAAAACACCACATTGAAAGTGACATTACTTATTCTGATTTCAACCACTTTTATGTGCCTTCATAATAGACAATCTGATAGACGATCATCACAACATCACATCGCATCACAATGTT
>JAPMOB010210121.1:0-14553 GCA_029875015.1 Lepomis gibbosus | reverse complement strand
TTACTCAGTAGGTAGGGTTAACTTCTCCTCCCTCTCTGGTGAGGCAGCAGCAGAGCATTTCCACCCACATTTCAGTAAAACGTGTGGGTTATCATAGCCTCCATGGACAGATCATTACTTAGTATTTTATATTGGATATTAAATAAATCGAGACATAAAGTAAAATAAACCGCTAAAAAAAACAATGGTGCAAAAGGCACAGTTACATAATGTTACAAAAAATCCCGGTCCTACAGAGAAGCTGAGGAGTCTCGATGAAATTTCCTAAATCGATAGATCAATCAAATTAAAAAGATGGGTGGTTGTGGAAATGTGGGCTAGGCTAATAAGCATTAAATTAGGCATGTAAGTAAGTTTTAAAATAACATGTTGCTACATTTATACTTTTTTTAAAAATCGTAACCGGATGTTACGATGCACATGATGTCAATACCAGGAAGTTCCAACACAGTCCTGCTGGCTAGACGTTGTATTCGGAGCTTGAAAATCCTTCGCTGTCCTTTTCATTTATCAACAAAGTGAAACAATTCTATTTGGTTTGGAAGAGTATCGTTCAACGTAGGACTAACCATCTCGCTTTTACTTTGTATCCCCTGTTTGTGCTAAAATGCGTTGTTGTCGTCCTGTTAGCAGACTGGCTAACAAGCCAGCTAACAGCTAGTTAAGGTTGTTTTGATTAATAACTTGATGTGAATATTAACGTCAGCGGCGTCTGGACTCCAGTGCCAGTCAGCTACATTGCAACGTTTGTTTGATATAGTCAAGTCTAATCAGGAAAGTGTATTTTATGTGCTAGTCGATACAGATAGTTAATGAAAAATCGTGGGTAGTGCAGCAGCTAGCTGGTTGGTCAACGTGAAACGGCGGTCGCCTAGCTTCAGCTACCACAGTTGGGGACCGTCTGAGTTGTCCCTTGCCCCCAACAGTGAACGTCTGGCGAGCTTATAAAGCTCTCTGTGGATCGGAACCAATGCGTGGGATGATGGGGACCCAGAGTAGTCCGGTCAAGAGTTACGATTATCTCCTGAAGTTTCTTTTGGTGGGAGACAGCGATGTCGGAAAGGGGGAAATCTTGGACAGTCTGCAAGACGGATCAGTAGAGTCCCCCTATGCCTACAGCAGTGGTGAGTAACTATCTCTGCTTTTGTTCAGTTGTATAGAACTGAAATAAAAAAGGCCTTTTTAAACATTGACTAACTCTGTGTGGATTGTTTGCGATCTCAGGGATTGATTACAAGACCACCACAATTCTCCTGGATGGGAGGAGAGTGAAATTAGAGTTATGGTAAGGGTTTTTAGCAACTGAGTGATCAAATCAATAATGGTTGCAGTAGTAGTGAAAAAATCCACAACATGATGGTATCCTTACATGCTCATGTGTGTTTGTTTTCACAACAGGGACACATCAGGGCAAGGCCGATTCTGCACCATTTTCAGGTCTTACTCTCGTGGTGCACAGGTGAGGACGTTTGGAGGATGTTTAAGAGTAATTTTGGTGGTTTTCCCTCATTATGTAATTTTGTATGAATGTCAACATGTTTTGCTTTCATTACATAGGGCATCCTACTCGTGTATGACATCACTAACGGCTGGTCATTTGATGGTATTGACCGCTGGATCCGGGAAATTGATGAGGTAATCTCATTCATCCCATTTGTGGTTGACAAAGAAACATGGCAAATGCATGGGATGAGGGAAAATCCTTTCATCCATGAGAGAGACTATTTTCTGTTAGTTAGTGCAGTAAGACCGAGAGATGCAGGATAGCTGTTAGAAATCCAGTGTGAGATACAACAAAATTTGATTACATCACCTAAATATAGCAACAATATTGCTTATTTCTGTCAGCACGCCCCTGGTGTACCCAGGATCCTTGTGGGCAACCGGCTGCACCTGGCTTTCAAGCGACAGGTGCCAACGGAGCAGGCAAGGGCGTATGCAGAAAAGAACAGCATGACTTTCTTTGAGGTCAGTCCGCTGTGCAACTTCAACGTCATCGAATCCTTCACAGAACTTTCACGCATTGTGCTGATGAGGCACGGGATGGAGAAATTCTGGAGGCCCAATAGAGGTGAGCTGGTTAATCATGTTTGCGTAGAAGTTATTTAGATAAGGAATGTACATTTTATTTTTTAACCAGTTCTGCAGAAAGTTTCAGTTGTGTTTGTCTTGACTTTGACATGTGAAGTAGCTCCTGCCATAACAGTGCAGTGTACATGAATCAGCTTGGCCTTTTATGATGTCCAAATAGTAGTTTATAGACACACTGAAAACTATGTATTTATTGAAGAGTAATGTGGAGCTCTGACACCTTTTAAGGGAAACTTTAGGGAGTGTGTCTGCCATAACATCCAGTCTTAACATCCATATCCCTTCTTCTTTCTCCACAGTCTTCAGCCTCCAAGATCTGTGCTGCCGTTCGATTGTCTCCTGCACACCGGTGCACCTTATTGACAAACTGCCCCTCCCTGTGGCCATCAAGTCCCACCTCAAGTCTTTCTCTATGGCCAACGGCATGAATGCAGTCATGATGCACGGACGCTCCTACTCTGTGGCCAACAGTGCAGCCTCAGGCGGTAGCAGTGGCGGAAGCAAAGCCAACAGCCTCAAACGCTCAAAGTCCTTCAGGCCTCCACAGAGCCCTCCAAAGGACTCGTCGTCTTCCTCCAAGGGGAACTGTAAGATTTCATAGTGAAAGAGCGGACTAATGGTTGCCTCCGTGGGGCCATTATTAAAGGTGTTGTTGCTCCAAGAGGTCATGAGGCCGCAGAAGAGCGTGGAGAGATACCAGCAACCTTCAACAGTAACAGATATCGCTGTGAACTTAACATCGACAGACTTGGATGGTAGGATTGGTTTCTGTTCTATTTGTGCTTGCTGGTGCCATCTTGTGGATGTCCGTTTACCCGTACTCTTTACTACAGAAGCTCACTGTGATCAAGTACAAGAACAAGATTTCCCCGGGACCAACAGATGTGAATCAAGGATTATCAATCACCATTTAACACTACAAATGAGTGGAGGGACATTTGCTAGCTTTTATTCGAAAAAGGATTGTTTATTGTATTTAAAGTTGGACTTGAAGTTGTAAATATGCAGTATGCGCTTGTTGTTTTGGTCTGTGTTTGGTAATTGATCTTCGGATTGACCAGCTTTTTATGCTTGTTTTGTCTTGAATGTTTTGGGAGACCTGCTTTGGTGTACAACTTATCTGTGTGTCTTGTGCCTTTTTGTCTACCGTAAGAAAAATATCCCTTTGCAGCCTCAAAGGTGCTGAGCTACTTATTGAAAACTCAGATTTAGTTAAGTTTTAAAGAAGACTGGCTTAAATTGAATGTCATGAGAAGAGCAGGGCTAGTTTTCCAGACAGACTAGTACTAGACTTAAGAAAAATGTTTTTTTTAAGAAAAGCTATCCATCAAAAACCCCTCTTAGTCTAGCACTACTTAAACTGTTGAGCCAACTTGTCTTGTTTAGAAGACTTCCTGCTGTGCCCCTAAATTCCAGCCCAAATGAATTCACCCTCCATCTCCATCAGTCATTGGTTTGAACATCTGCTGACTTTCTCAGGCCATTTTTTGCCTCTTATCTAATATCTTCAGTTGTATCATGGCTTTAACTGGTTTAAACCACCAGCAGCATGATTTATTTAAATTTATGAACTCTGGGGCAATTGAGACATTGCCTGACACCAATGAGGAAACCTTGTACAAACTCAGATGTACAGACTAGTTTGCTCAGCCGTGGTGTTATTCCTTCAGAAAGTGCTGCAGTGGTGTCTCAGTATTAGGATTTTGTAAACTCACTAGACATTAGTGAGATGAATATTTAAATTTGACTGCTCTTTGGAATTTTCTATATGCTATGTATTTATGAATGTAATACAATATTCATCTGCTACTTTTCTGTGGCCATGTGATATGTGAATAAGAATCAGAGGTGGAAGATAATCGGGTACATCTGTTACTGTAATATTTTTACTGAGTGTTGCTTCCTGTCTGAGTATTAGTACTTTTGCTGCTTAAGTTAATTCTTATTTTCCCCAAAAATGTATTGCGGGCATTGGGTGAACAATGCAAATACCATGTAATTAATGTCAGAAAGTCTTGTTCAATCAGAGCTAATTATTAGTTTTAATAATTGATTAAGCTACACAAATACTTGCATTCTGGCATAAACTCTCTCTTTCCACCTCTGATTAAGGTGTGCTGTATTTTCCACTTCAACATGGTCAGTATGTCTGAGGTCAACCAGGGCATAAACATTGGTGCATGTTTTCTACTGGATCCTGTTTTCTGTGGTGTGTTTACACCAGTACAATAGGCAGAAGTCTTGGGTGAGCATTTAAAGCACTATATGTAAACGTTTGATAATGATTGTTGCTATCAGAGCTGTGTGTCAGATGGTTTGGATACGGGATTAGTTATAATTTTGTCTCCATCGAAAACAGTCGCCCATCAAAATAAAGGGTAAAAACGACCAAGTTTGCTCTGCGTTTTCATGAACTTGTGTGCTCTGTTGCTGCAATGAGTTTTCCTTCCGACATTTATCAAGATCATTGTGGGAATATTTTTGTGCCCTTTTGTCCAGTCCGGGGCCGCCGGTGCAAGTGCAATAAAACCCGTGGGGGTGCTGAATTGATTAGCTGCTCTCTCGGTATTGGCCAGTTTTGGATAACCGGCACATCGCTGCAGCGCATGAATGCAGCGCGGTCAAAAGTCACCCAAAGGTTGCAGGGTCACTCCCAATGAAAAGATGAGGGGTGCTGCTTCTCATCGCCTCGGAGCTGCGCCAGGACAAAGATGAGCCGCGCACTATTGAAAATGTGGCGCTTTACGCCTTCCCACCTGACCGTGGCATCTCTGAGCTCCGTGTGAATGAGGGATGGTGGTAAATTGACCGACGTCTAGACAAGAAGGACGTAAACAACAGGTTTTGGCCAGACGTGATGCGACACGCCCCGTGTTTGGGTTTCATGCTTTCCGCCGTGCGCTCCGGGCGACTTTTTACAGTTTGCTCTTTGATTTGCGCAGGAAAACTGATGTAGAAGCATGCGTTGCGTTAAACGCCTAGGAAGTGTACCCTAATTATAACCGAAGATGAAATGATAACCATCAACTACAACCGTTCTCAGTGAGAAAACAAGCTCATTGCCTTATTTATGAATGACACCTCTATAAATTCTGTCTGGACACAATTTAACGTTGGATTTCTCACCGGAATGTGTAGCTCCGTGCGCAAGACTGTTGGGACAGCTTGCCACCACGGCCCGACGTTTTCTTTGATGTTTTTACAATGTTTGTCCAGTTGCTTAGCGAATGGTGCTGCTTCATAAGAGTTTCAGACACTGGACGACCGCGGGGGCGGTCAGAGGGGCTGCCCTTTCCACCTCCATTCACACTCTGAAAGGCTGATGTTGCGTCTTTCTCTCTCATTGTGGAGCTTCGTTCGCTCATTTCGCTGTTCGGGGAAATCGACGTGAGCGAGAGTTCGCCCATTGTGGCCAGAGTTTTGTTTTGGTTATCAAGGCAAATATTTCTTGCAACCCAATTGCATTTTCAAACGCGTTTCTGACATTTTTCTTCAGTAAAAGGCGTATGGGGGCTGGTCTTGATTTGTGGGACTGCTGCAACTCTCCTCCCTGCGCACAGCAAACGGATTGCCGCAATGTTTACGCACAAGCGGACGACCACATTTGAAAATCGACCTTAGACTTATCCCGAATTTGAAGACCTAAAGGAGGAATGGATTTACTCAGTGGGCAAGTCATGCAAAAGAGCAATAATGTATAAAATCCCTCTACAACTTCTGGAGGACAGGTGTATAAAGGATCGAAGTTGGCATAATGCACACCACTCAAATAAACTAGTGTTAGGATGGATACGTGCGTGTTTGTTGATGCTCTTGGTTTGCGAATTACCCGAACTTTCTTTGTGTGCAAGTGTGGCAGGATCCGAAGTTGAACACGAAGGATTTTGTCCTAACAAGCTGAATTCCAATCTCTGGGTTGACGCGCAAAGCACCTGTGAACGGGAATGCAACGTCGACGAGGTGGTGTTATGTAGTTATCTCCATTAGTGTTAAACTTATACTCATCTGTTCTTTTTGGGTTTTGCTCATTTAAATCTGCTTTAATACATGCTGTTTTGTGTGTGCATTGTGTCTGTGCAGGACTGTGCTGACTTTGAGAAATGCTGCACCAACGTGTGTGGTCTCAACAGCTGTGTGGCTGCACGTTTCTCTGATGGCACCCCTGCCCGGCCAGATGGGCTTGGTGGAGGAGAAGGAAGTGATGTCCCCGTCTCCACAGCTACCTGTGAGGGCTTTGTCTGCAGCCAGCAGGGAGCAACATGTGACATCTGGGAAGGACAGCCCATTTGCAAGTGCCAGGACCGGTGTGAGAAAGAGCCCAACTTCACCTGCGCTTCGGATGGCCTCACCTATTTCAACCGCTGCTACATGGACGCGGAGGCCTGCATCCATGGGGTGACTTTAACTGTGGTCGCCTGCCGCTTCTACCTGGCAGGGCCCCACACCAGCCCACTGCCTCAGGGCACTACAGCTAACCCCACTCCGACAACCTCCCAGGAGGACCCCATGCCCCCCACACTATACTCCAACCCTCAACACCAGTCCATCTATGTCGGAGGCACAGTCAGCTTCCACTGTGATGTTATTGGAGTCCCCAGACCAGATGTAACATGGGAGAAACAGAGTGAAAGGCGTGAACGGCTGATCATGAGGCCTGACCAGATGTATGGCAACGTGGTTATCACCAACATCGGCCAGCTTGTCATTTACAACGCGCAGGTGTGGGATACAGGTATCTACACCTGCATCGCACGGAATCCTGCTGGAGTTCTTCATGCAGACTACCCGCTGTCTGTCATCCGCCGGGCTGATGATGATTTCTCTGAAGATCCTGAGATGCCCATGGGGCGGCCATTCTCACCTGCGGACTGCCTGGCTGAAGTAGACCTGAGAGTGTGCAGTGGTGAGCGTCACGTGGACTGGTATTATGACAGCAAGCTGGGCTCCTGCATGGCCTTCAGCAACGGTGGATGTGATGACAGCCGCAACCGATTTCAGACTTATGAGGAGTGCAAGGCATCCTGTCAGAGAGAGGGGATGGGCATCTGCTCCCTGCCAGCTGTCCAGGGCCCCTGCAAAGATTGGGAGCCCCGCTGGGCCTGGAATAACCTCATGAAACAGTGCCAAGCCTTTGTGTACGGTGGCTGCCATGGGAATGCCAACAGCTTCGGCACCAAGAAGGAGTGTGAGGCAAACTGCCCACAGCCCAAAAGGAAACCTTGTAAGACCTGTCGCATGAAGGGGAAAATGGTGCCCAGCTTATGCCGGAGTGACTTTGCTATTGTGGGGCGACTGACAGAGCTGGTGGAGGATCTGGACTCTGGGTTAGCCCGCTTTAGCTTGGAAGAGGTCCTGAGAGATGAAAAGATGGACTTGACTCTCTTTGATACCAAGCACCTAGAGGTGACCATTGCCAAGATAGACTGGAGCTGTCCCTGTCCCAACATCACCATGGAGGAAAACCCTTTGCTGGTGATGGGTGTGGTGCAGGACGGCATGGCCATCATCCAATCAGACAGCTATGTCAAAGCCATAACTGAACGGAGACTTAAGAAGCTACGTGAGGTTCTGGATAAGAAGACCTGCCAGACATTGTAAAAGTTCCAGGAATCAGCCCGCTGAGGGTCTGTGGTCACCTTTACCTTCAGCACTGAAGATAAGCATCAGAATCGCAACAAGAAAAGCTATATTTAATAACAACTCTTTAAGTCAAAAGACAAAAATATGTTAAATACTGTATCATCATGAAGTTATGTGAGGTCATTTATATGTACAAAGTATATTCATTACAACACAAGTTCTACTACATTCTCGATGTCCATTAATACCAGTTAAATATAAATGTTCTTTCTTTTAACATGTATTCTGTATGTTAGTATTCTGATAAATAAGATTGTAGCCAGATTAGCAGCCACACAAATTGATCAACTTCAAAAAATTGTCTAGCTTACAATGCTAAAGAAATAGACATCTACAGTATATTACCTCTACATTGTGTTTTTTTGTTTTATTGTATGTTTATTTTGTATTTGGCTCTTTATAATGGTCATTTACATATGTGTTTTATATAAGTCTCCTTTTGTTTATTTCAAGAGCTAATGTACAGCAAATTCTCTCTTAAATATCTCCCTCTGCAAAGCACTTCTGCCAACTTAGTTTTTTCTTTACTGACAGTCTCTGCAACCTGAATGATGAAATAAAAAAAAAAAAAGAGTAGGTGGCTGTATCAAGGTAAATATAGTACACAGACAACACATGTGAGCCTTATTAATTTCACTCAAGTGTGCAATACAGAATAATATAGATTATAACAGATGACAATGTTTCACTTATGATCAAATAATTTCATCTAAAGTCAAAGTGTATTAGAATATGAGGAAACGAGTCCTTAACAGCTCTGGAAAATTTGGCACTGAATCTGAGCTTCAAGTGTAAGTTAAGGCTTTTTGACCATCCAGAAAAGGAACGACAGGATACTTCACACCAAACTCTCTTTCCTGAACAGAAGACACTTGTTGTTTGCCGGCATGTCCATCTAGCAAAGAAAACATTTAAAGTAATTTGTTAGTAAACCAATAACTCCTATAACTGCATTGTTGTGGTTTTTACATTTCAAAGATAGAAATGGTGTCCGATGCATACATGAGCTGGTTTACTTACTATTTTCTCCAAGAATAAGCCATTTCTTTGTGCTGTAGAATTGAGAAGGGCGATATCCCTAAGTCCCCACTCTGGGTTTCTGTAATATTAAAAAATATAGCCTTTATATATATTTTCCACCTATTTATTATATGGTGACAAAAACAAATGAACCTTCACAATTATGTATACAATGCTGCTTACTCTTGCACAAAGCAAACAAATGCTACTGTATGTCTGATTTGATGAAGAACATCATTAAAAGTAAAATTCATGACTGCTGAAGTTTATAAAACAGAACACTTTACCTCTGGCGCAGACTGTAGTCAAAGTCAACGTTACTTTGAGGGGTGATCTGACCATTCACTGCATAGGGCTGAGGATAATAAAAGATTTCCATAGCAGTTAATGTCACACTTTTATGTTTAGATCTGATAATAACATGTAATGAATGTAGTAAGTGCATATTTATGTCAGCATGAAATGTTTATTCACTCACCCCATATGTCAGTAGAAGACCTTGCGGCTTCAGCACTGCTCCAGCCCCTTTGAATAAACCCTGGAAGAAAATAGTGATGTCTTAAGGTACCAGCATCACAGCCCACTACATGAGGTTTGCCCTTTTTGTTCTTAAGAAACTGTAAAGAGGAATTGCTTAGTCCAAAGGAGGAGTCACAGGGTCATACCGCACATATATACTCTGCAATATTTCTGCTTCATGGAAACTGAACACCAGGACCAGTCAGTAGATCACTGAAACATAGAGCCAGATTTTGAAGGAAAAATAAACCCAACACCAAAATCTTTGTCTTAGAAATGGAAAGCTGAATTTGTAGGCAATAAAACACACTCTTGCTCAATTCAGCACACATAAAGGTTTTGCTGCTACAGCCTTACTTGGTCTGGTGTGACCAGGAGCATAACGGTGGCTAACGTTAGCTGGTTATATTGCTCTGTAAATGATATTACTGAGTAACTCTTCTATATTTATGCTACTGTAAAGAGTATATTTTAGGATTTACCATTCACATGTAACTGCCACATGTGGCCTCTGTAGTCATTGTTTAAGTTAGCATCGTTTGGGTAGGATCAGTGCTGAATTACGAGTGACCCTTATTAATAATTAGTTTGTGGTGAGTTGATTTATTTACAAATTTGTTTAGACATATGCACAATATAAGCACAATTTAAACTGAAATAATAAACTTACCACTTGATTTTATTAAGGGGTGGGTTTATTATTGCTCTGCTACACAGCGCCTCAAGCTTATGTAATAATGCAGGTGCTGATAAGGCCTTTAACTTTTCAGTTTATAATCTTAAAATGTGTGATTTTTGTGTGTGTGTGTGTGTGTAATTTATCATATTACCACAAAATAATAGCCACATATTAAACCTGGGGTCTACAGTGGTCCTGAGGGCCCTGGGGAAGTTAACGTACCTGCTTTGCAAGCTGGTTTTAGGTATCACCCAAATCCAGTTTTGGTAATGATCAGATAACACCAATCACTATGCGCATATAAGCATGTATAAAATTAGCAGACCTACCTCTGTGCAAGCAATCGGAGAAATGTGGATCATGTTGATGTTGACTACCAGATCAAGGCTCTCTGGCTGTATCCCTCCCCAGTACTGATAGGGCAGAGAAGCATCCAGGTGGATGGCAGGCTTCACATTGTGCAGCTGGTAGTGGGCTCTGTAAGCTTCTATACTGAGAATGGAAACAAAAGACTTTATTGTCAATGCTGGCTCCCTTGACAAAACACACGCAGCTCATTATACCTGTCCTGCAGCAGTAGGAATTAGCTACCGTAATGCCTGAGTTAAATGGGCAAAGCCTTTCTTCTAGTGTACTACGCAGAAATGAATCAATACCGTAAAGACCGGAGTTTACATGCCGTTTTAAGGTACGCCAGTCATTTAAAATGTTACGAATTGATACACACACACACACCGCATTTACCTGGCAAGAGACTGGCGGTCATACTCTGACGGCTGCCAGATTATATTCCGCAGGGCCTGAGCGAAATGTGTGATATGCTGCCCGGTACCGGAGGAGATCTCCAGAGCCTGTAAGGGTCTCCCGGTGTTCACGCTCTCCCGGAGCACCGCCAGGATGGGCTCCTTGTTCCTCTCCGCGGCGGCGGCGCTCAGCATCTTGGCAAACCCCGGGTATAACTGTCGAGTTATACGGTACAGTGTACGCAACCACTCCAGCAGTCCCGAGTAACGTCAGCCCAGATTGAATAACTCAACACCACCCACGAATGTTTTGTTTTTCGGCTGAAAATGGCCCACTTCCGCATTGCCTCACGTGGCCGAGCGGACATCCAATAAGAACACTGGGCGGGCACAAGTTCTCGCCACCGTTATAAAAGAATGACAGCAGCGAAATTTTGTATAGAGGCTTTATTAAAGGGAAAACCGCATTCAGGTGCACGTCCTATTTTACAACATTTACACATTCCAGGCATAGACACAGCAGATCATAATTTAAATGTTCTGAGTAACAGGACATAACTACAAACAGCAATAAATATGTATAGCAGGATTGTCCATGTGGTAAAGGTAAACAGGCTTCACTCACAACACCATTCTACATTTTAATGGGCAAAAGAGGATATCTATCCCTACGTCATTCAGTTATATTAAACAGAATTTGTGCAAAAAGAAGAAGGTAAGAGATAATACTGTGGGTCTCTGGAGATATTACTCAGGTAAATTAATATGCAGTAAAATCCAGTAATGTTGCTAATGCAGTGTGAAAAAAAAAATCAGAACCAAAGGTCTCTAAACATCTTTTTATTTACACCTTTTAAGATGACTGTATACTCAGACTGTGGAATAAAATGCTCACATATTAAATTACAGTGACTCAAATTGTGTGCTTTGGTTGATGTGATGAAAAGTGGCCTTTTTTAGCAGCTCACCTGCTTTGCTTGAATGACACAATACACAATGGTCTGACAGCTGCTTTCATGGAGTTGTGAGCGGCTTGTCCTCTAACTCAGCTGCATGTTCTGCATTTTGACCCAGCTCATTTTCCACGTTGAGCAGTGTTTGTGGTGTTTTAGGAGTAGATTCCTGGCTCTCAAGTGGACAGTTTTGCACTAAAGATGCATTCAGACAGACGAAGCTCTGGTTACTGCCAAGGGTGTCCAGGCTAGTTGTGGTCGTGACCACAGAATCACTGAAGATTGTATTTGAGAAGACAGAGTTAAAAGTGAATGAGGAGCCAAAGAGTGACTCCTGCACAGGGGATTTGGGGTGATCTGTGGGAACGGCAACTGTTGGGTCTCTGGGAGGTTTGGCGGGAGGAATGGGCTCAGGCTCACAGTTATTCGTGTCTGGTTCTGGTTGTTGCTGACTCGCTGTTTCCTCCTGATTATTGCTCTCTTCTGAAACCTGGACACAAACCGGGTCAGTCTTGCTTGTCACCCTGCAGTCGCTGTTTACACTAGCGCGTCGGGATGATCCCTCTGCTGTGGAAATGACACTACTGGCTCGGGGGAGACTTTTGGGTGACCTGGACCCTTTCAGTCGCAACTCTTTCCCCGGAGGGGTGGAGAAGCAGTTGAGGCAGCCAGACATTGAGGATGACTTACCCTGAACATACAGCACTGTGATGGGTGAACATGCTGACGCTCGGGTAGTTTCTACTTTGCTAGAGCACGATTTGGAAGTCGTCCCGTTGAGCCCTGTGTTCATTTTGACTGTGCCCCCTGAATCTGACGAGCGACGAATCACTTTCCCTCTTGACACCCTTCGGATGCTCTTTGTACCCCTTGTGAGCCAGAAGTCCTGAGAGAGTCCAGGATCTTTCCGTTTTGGTATAGACTGGACATCTGAATTCTGACTGTTGGTGATGGGCATGGTAGAGGCTTTCTCCTTGTGCTGCTGCTTCTGTGTGTGTTGAGGGGTGGAGGTATCGCTGGGTGGCTGGAAGGAGGCGGAGGAGCGGCGTGACGGGGGCTGCTGGACAGGGCTGCTGCCATTGGACCATGGCTCATTTTCCAGACTCAGGCTGAACTCCCCACTACTCTCACTTTGGGCTCGACTCTGGACACCGTTCAGCCCTGGAAAGGGATTTTGATTTTTTTAATGAGCTACAATATAATATTTATACACATTTTCACTCCTATCAGGAAAACATCTGTCAGCTGTATCAACATAATATTATTAATGACCAACAGGGGGTACCAGAGTCAAGTCTTTCTGTAACAGTTGTTGGTCTCTTTGGTCAGCACAGAGATTAATATGAAACAAGGTCATGATTGCAATTTGATGGGTTTACTCTAATTCCCGAGCTGGTAATACATCTGTATCCTCTAAACGAGCGTCCACAGGGCTTTACCGTGATTCTGCAGCTCGTCGCTGTCCTCAAATCCAGATGGCACAGCGCTATCATTTGAATCCTTGTCTGTGGAGCATACAATGAGAAAGCATTGAGTGGTTATACGTGATTGACACTTTCCAACACTTTCAGCTTCTGTAATTGAAACCAGAAAATCACATGCGAGCACCGTCTTTCCTACCCTCCTCTGCACGTTGTTCTAGCGTCTAAGGAAGATGACACTGAAACAAAACAATTGCTTGTGAATTCCTCTACCTGTCACCCAAAGCTCAGACACATCTGGAACAGTGTTGGCGGTGTCAGTGGCTGTGGTGGCGATGTGGCCAGATGGTAGAGTGGTGGGATGATTGAGGTGGAGGATGGACAAGATGGATGTGGTAAGGGATGAGGTCAATGCGTTCTTCCTGCCCACCTCCACATCAGCCTCTGACCCTCCCAGCTGCTCTGAGCTGTCTGCCCACCGCTCCTCCTCTAACAGGGCCGAGGGGTACGCCAAGCTGCTCAAGGCTGCATCGTTGAACCAAGGAGTGGAAGAAGTGGGAGGTGGATGAGGGATGGGGATAGACAGGTGAACTGATCATGGAGATTAGGAGGTATTTTTGTTCAATGGCGTGTAGATGGTATGCTTCCTCCATAGACCAGACAATGGTGTAGAAATGTGGTTTTATACTGCTAATCTTTCCCTACAGTACAGCTAGCTGCAGGAAGGACAGAGCACATGCAGCATCAGTATCCTCCTGCAATGCATCATTTCTTTGACCTCTATTGTTATACCCCATATTGTCTTCAAATATAGCCACTCTGCTAGAAAAAAACAACTGCTGCAAATGCTTAAAGTTGTAATATCATATCTTATCTTTTTTAAGCATAAATGGTCACATTACTAACATATGACTGCTGATTTTACACCTGCTGGGAAGCACCCTTGCTGAAAATGATGAATTCATTCTCAAACTAGGGTCAACTTGGTGTTATGGCGAGTAGTAGATGATGTAAAAAAAAGTGTAGCTACACTAAGTATTATAAAGTTAGCAGTAAAATAAAAGGCTACAGTGACGATGAGGGTTGAAACCGGACCGCAGTCTTTCTTACACATGGAACGGCGGAAGAGGGACTTGACTTTGTCTCTGTCCTTCAGCCTGTTCCTCATACGAGGAAACATTTTCAGGGTGGCTATTTAACAGCAAATGCAGCCGCATGGGAGAAAGACAAAGGAATAGAGGCAAGCAGAGAGAGAGAGGGATGTAAGGGAGGAGAGGGGTAGGAAGGGAAGGAAAAGACAAGGGAAAGAAGGAAGGCGGGGTGACGAAATATATTAACAGACAAGAAAGACACATATTTAAGACTGTTGAGGAAAGTTTACATCATGCATCAGGAAGAATGACCATCTAGATATGACACACACACACACACACACACACACACACACACACACACACACACACACACACACACACACACACACACAC
>JAPMOB010210119.1:0-21141 GCA_029875015.1 Lepomis gibbosus | reverse complement strand
TGTAACTGTAACCTGTTTTTCATTTACAGAGCACAACCATGTAATGTACAATGCAATTATTGACGGCTTATTAAATACTGCAAATCAAAACACTCCCCAGGCTCTTTAACCCAGTGTAACGTTAACTAAATAAAACTGTGACGTTGCATTATCAACAATAAACCTTTAACCTGTTTTTAACTGACAGAGCACAACCATGTAATGTGCAATGCAGTTAATGACAGCTTATAAACTACTGTAAGTCAACACACCCTGCAGACTCTTAAACCAGTGTAATGTTTGACTAAAAAAAACTGTAAGGTTACATGATCAACAATAAACCTGTAACCTCTTTCCAGCCAATGGTAATAATTAACATGATCGCAGCCAGTGGGACGTAAATAATTACATTAATCGACCACCACAAGTTTGGCAAGTAAACAAACACTCATTCATCGAACAGTCGGAGTAAACCTCTTGTAGGTCGTAGGCTACGACCTACAAGAGGTTTACTCCGACTGTAGCTGAAGCAAGAAGCAAGAAGCAAGCTAACGTTAAATGGCCAATGCTGAGCTGGTGGTGTTTACTCACCAAAGGTTACTAACCTATTTGCGTTCAGCGCTTCTTTGTTTGGGTCTTGTATTAAGTTTTAAACCCAAAGTTTGTGATGAATGGCTCAGCAGCGTTGATCCCAGCAGTGTTTGTTGTCCTCTCTCACGTGCAGCCACGCGCAGCAGATGCTACGTGTTACATAAGCAGGTTATAGGTAATGTAGGGAGGGGATTAACAGCAAGCTCATCAGACTTTTCCTAAAAAATAAACATTGTTCACGAGTCCTGTCCCTCGAGTCCGAGTCGAGTCTGAAGTCTTTTGAGGACGAGTCTCAAGTCGAGTCGAGTTGCACTTGAGTCTGAGTCTCTAACTCAAGCCCCCATCTTGGGCTAATGTTATCCTGTGCAAAGTTATATCGCTTCCCATATTACTTCACCAACTAACGCGTCCCATATTACTATCCTTTGTACCACCGGTATTATGTCAAAGTTGATTTAGCCCGCAAGAAAGGCTGTAACGTTAAAAAGAAAATGTTCAATTTAGGTAAATTCTGGTTTTACCAATACTCAGGTAAACAGCTTCTCCATCTCTCAGTCGCTGTAACTAACGTGACCCACATAATATACAGCACTGCAACTCAGAGACAACAACCCAGAGGAAGAGCCTTGCACTAACACTACAGTAAAGTTACTTTCTGCGGTCTAACCAAGCGGGATGCTTCCCATCTACAATATGAAGCAAATGCGCAAGTCCCTAAAACCTGCATTCTATTGAAAATCCAGCAGGGATTCTGGTTGCAAAAAGAAGTCCGGCTCCATTAGAAACAATGGGAAAATTACCCTACTTCTCAGCTGAATAATTACTCCAGTAAACACTTTCCTAAAAGTTTATGGTCTCAGTCGCTAGTTTCAAGTCTTCTTCAATACAAAATGATGTTCATTTAGTAAATTATAGTCCCGTTTATTTTAAAATAGACCACAAAGCAGAGAATGTTTCAGGGCGGGATTATCTATGATTGACAGGTCGTTACCATGGCGATCTGTCAATCAGGCTAGCGCCGAGTCTTACCCTGGGCACTGTGCAAATTTAACCAGCGCTGTTGAAAAAGCTTATTAGGAGTTGGCTGTTCACTTTCTCTGGTGAGTACATTTCGTTTTAAGACTGTTGTTCACAAGACAAAGTTATCAGCCCTGTTAAAATTGTGTGAAGCTGTCTCCCTGCCTTTTTTTCGGGAGGATTGCGCCAATATGCGGCTGGCTGCGCTGAATGAAGCAACGTTAGAGAGCGTGTGTTGAGCTGCCTCTGAGACGGGAAAGTTGAAGTAACAGAGCCTGAACATGTCTGAGTGAAAAGCCAGAGTCTGCATGCTCTTGTTCCTGCATTTATTGCAGGACTTCTGTATGAAATTGTGTTTCATACACATTGTGTTTCGTATTATGCTCGCTCATGAGTTCGAGTGAGTACCAGGACACGCCACAATGCCTCTTCAGCAGTGGAGCTGCAGTGTGCCCTCTGGTGGGCAAACTATGCAACACTCATCACATGAGTGTAGAATCTGACTCTGTTTTTTTTAAATAGTCATATATCTCTGTTTTTTTAATAGTCATATATCAGCTGTTATAAACGGTCGATGCTGATTAAATGCAATTAGCTCATATCGGCTGATAATATCAGATGGCTGATAAATGGCATGTGCAATCTTGTAGGCGCTAAAGAATGATCACATCACATTGTCATTGAAGACCTGAGGTTATTACTTACTAGTCACTAGCAAGTAATTTACTCATGGATAAATTAAATGTGCATTTCGTAAGTTTGGTGCCGTGGAAACAAACTGTAGATGAATGTAAAACCAACACCCTGTTTTAGTTTTGTGTTTGGTGTAAGGGCAGAAAATTGTATTCTTCTTACTTTTAATTTTCTGCCCTTACATTTGGTTTCCACTAACACTTGAGTGAAATGTCTGATTCTTAAGCTGATAAGTTCTCCACTATTTTCACCATCTAGTTGTTAACTTTGTCTGTCCCGCTGTTTGGTGGCTGGCAGAGTCAGATGATTCTCTGTGGGTTCATCACTAGAAGCGTGTTGTGATCCGTTATTAACATAAAAATATTCGTTATAGATGCTTTGAATGGTAACATTGTGTGGGTTTTTGGATCTTACATCTTCAAAAGAAAAAAAAAATTTCCATGAAACTTAATTGATGATCACTGCTCAAGTACTGTAGTACGTAATTTAACAGAACATTTTGAGCGCCCATCGTCAAGTTATCTCTATTGTTACATGATACACATCTGTGTCATTCTGCATGATGAGAAGATCCAAAATAACAAACTAACATGATTAGAGTATTTCCAAAGCCTCCTAGGAATAACATGATTTGACCGTCACATCTCATCCAAAGGAATTTTGAACAGTCAGCGAAATATGAACACATGAAATTTTGAAAAACAAAACAAACATTCAGACAACTACAGCTTATCTTAAAAATATCTGACTTTATTGTTTTACCCATGTAGACTCTTTGTGGGGCAACCTGACTGAGAGGGAGGCCCTGTAATTGAGCTCAGATGATAGGGCTGCAGGCTCCTGTTGCCAACCTGACACACATCAGGGCAGACACAGAGTGAGTACTAGACCCTGCTGGATGTCAAAAACTGTTTGGAACCAAGAATAGCAGGAGAAGACAGTGGTGAGCCACAGTGATACCACTGTCTGCTCATGCCTATGTGGTTTTTAAAAACCAGCCCTTTCCAGATTCTTGAACTCTCTGAATGTATACATTATATTTTACTGTCATGTAGAATCTAGCAGATATTTTGAACAGAGACTGAACAGATTTCTTTTTCAAGACTTGCCTGGAATGCTTCCTATGTAAACTGAAAATTGTGTGAGTGAACTTGATATCAAAGATGGCCTCTAGATGGCAGTCTTTGAGAGCATATTTATTAGTTGAAGGCACTCAAAGTGTGTAGTATTTTTCTACTGCCTTTGAGAGAGAACAATGTGTAATTTATTGCTCATTGGATCGTTGGTCATGGGCATGCAGTGGCTTAGGCTGTTAAAAAGCAGTGGTTCACTTTCAAACCTCAGGTCATTGAAATTCAATCATTTTATGCTTCTTTTTGGACAGTCCCAATTTGAGTCGATATACAGTACAGTTCTCATGTACTGTAGGCTTAGTGTCAAAGCAAATAGACAAAAATGGAGGCTGAATATATGGAGACACTTGTATCTGACTAATTCATTTTCTTGTAATCTTTTCATGCTCTGAAGAGACCACTGCATGGTGTTATAATAGGTGGTGATGATAACAAGGAGAGGAGATGCATGCTGCTGCGTAACTTCACTTTTTCTATTGATAGCACAAAAACCATAGTACCAGTTCAACAAAGTAAATTAATTAAAGTTAACAGTTGTCAACATACAGAAAATACCAAGAATTAAAGTTAACAGTTGTCAATATACAGAAAATACCAAGAAAATATTTTAAAAGACAGTAACAGGCTGTAAGAATTTCTTGGTAGAAGCATGTTTTCCAGGATTTCAGTTTTTTTCTCATTTTCTCGCTCATCTCCATGCACTAGGTTTAACTGGAGCCTTAATGTTGTTCAGTGTGATCAGCTGATTTTTATTGGATGAAAAGACATGCCAAGGTGTTGACTTTGGTGGTGCACTTGAACTCATCCACCTCTCTTTCATCTTAACATCCTGGAAGGATTAGAAGCTTTTACTATGACAAACAGCTAGATTCACTCCCGCTTGGTGGTAAATAGCATCAGTGTCAATCCACAAATGCAGAGCATTCTGGAAATACATTTTTCATATATCTTTTGTTTTCTGTTTAAGAAGTCTAATCCTACTCTGTTCTTGAAAGATTATTTTACTTGCAGAAATTACATAATGCACAAAAGAATGTATCTCTGCATGCCCAGGTGCATTTGTACCAATACTCATAGATGCTCATCACGAAAGCATCCAAACACATTTACTGTACGTACAAATGCAAACACAAACACAAAAGCACTCACTCACAAATGCACACTGTAAACAATACAATACAAAACATGAAAGAAGGCTTATGTGCTGGTATAGTAAACAGAGAGGAGAGATTGAAAGGCAAAATATGAAAGGAATGTGTGGGAACTTGCTGTGACAAACAAAAGTTTCTCTTTTGTCCCCATCTGTTTACAGGAACTGTGTGTCATTTCTCCAATACACTACTCGACAATGCTTCAGGGATTGAGCCTAAACAGGCCTAGTTAATGCCTCTATATTATGTATGGCTTTTATGAAAATGCAACTCTGACAGTGAGCAAAAACCTTTGATCTTGTGTGGCTGGAACGGTTAATGCAGCAAAAGCATCATGAATCTAAAGGGAAAACAGAATCAAGAATGCAGTGTTGAGATTGTGAATAGAATCGGGGGACCCTGGTAACTTCACCTGCGAATGAAATTAAGAGCTGATATACTGCCTCGTGGCTTTCAGACTCATATTTTCCTAAGGTTAATGACTGTATCCTACACAAAATTGGCTGTGGCATTACTGCAAAACAAGTTATTTGATGGAGAGATAACAAATTAAAGAATTATAAAGCTTTTAGTAAGTGTAATGAGTTGCTGAGCAATCATACTAGGGTCTTCACCTAAACTCATTCCTGTGTCATTCACCACTACCTCAAAGTCTCTGCCAAGATCAGTGTTGCAAAAACAGCAAATGTATCTATTAATTTTCTCCTTGAGTTTACTGGTTCATAAAATGAACCAGTGAATGAGTTTTGAACAACAACTACATTACTGAACCCATTTCAAACCCTGTTTATCTCAAAAATATGAGTTTCATAAAGATAAATTTTAATGAAACAAGACTTTATTTAGCCAAGAATTGACTATTTGTGTAGTTGTGTAGACATTACTTATATTTACTGCAAAACTGATTTGTAGAGATCAGTCTTTTCAGTCTCCGGTGTCTTGTAATTTAGCTAGAGGTTACTAAAAAACAACAACAATGGAATATCTTTATGATAAAGAAGAAAATATGCACTTTTTGTTAATTTGTCATTTTATGTTCTGAAAAATCACAATAATATTTATTTTGAACAAAATGACAACTACTTTTAAAAAAAATGGGATTCATGTTAAACCAACTTCTACAAAATTTGGTTTGAACCTTTGGTGTTCTGTAAATACAGTGATGGATGTGCTTTGATGCTGGGCAACATGAGAAAGGGTGTGTCCCTGCTAAACTTTAACAAACAAAATAAATCTGATTGACTAAAGCTGTGACTTTGTTTACAAAAAAAAGTTTGTAAACTTTTCAAGTAAAGTCGTGGACGTGCAGCTCACCACAAGGTGTAATTGTCAGTCTTTACAGCTTGAGCACTTGGTATGCACACATTCTCAGTGGACTTAACCCTTTTCAGCCCAGTACAGCGCATGTGTCAACCTGTCCCTTCATGACAAAAATATACCAAAAAATGTGTAGAAAAAAATAACGCACTCTTTGATTCTGATCAAATCTAAATATCACTTCAAAGTGATCCTTCTGAATCCATTGCAAACACACTAAGCATATTTTGCATAGTATGCACAAACATCATCATTTTGGATTCAAAAATTTCATTCTTTCTTTTCAAGCACTTTTGCGCTTTTCTCAACTCAATCAACAGGCATACACAAATGGTTCTGCAAAACGGTTTATTTATTCTTCAGACTACAGTGTCAAGGTAAATATAGACAAGCTCTCAGTTTGTTTTATTAAGCTATGTGCCCTGGTTCTTCGGTGAGTCATCCTTTGATTTTCATTTCTAAAGAGTCCATTTTAAAACCGACTGCTATTGAAACAGACAGGGGCTTCGGCTATAAAGGGGGGGTTATAGCTGCCTGGATTTATAAACAAACTAAACTCTGATCTTAAGCAGATTTACCGAAGGGTAATACCCAGGTATACAGACACATGTCAGCACAATACATCTGTTAAATCATGCGTGTTGACTGTATTGGAAACAGTCTGACAGCTAAAAGCTTGAGATGAAGGGATGAATTTTGATGCTGTTACTCATGACAGAAATACTGGTGAGGAGGTGTCTCTAGTACGCCTGCTGGCCAATGGGTGTGAAAAGCTTATCCCACACCTCCACCTTCATGATGGCTTTGCCCAAAGGACCCATGGTGGCTTTGATATCTAGGTAGTTGCCCACATAATTGATTCCTGAGCCAGTGGCTTCCTCCCTGACAAACCCGTGCTCATGCTGGTTCTTCTCATAGTACATTTCTTTGAACAAATCCTTATCACAGTTCCGGCCCTTTTTATAGATGCCCACTGCAAACCAGTTTTTGTACAGGTTGTAGTCCCAAGGAACTGAGAACATGATGGACAGAGTCTCAATGTAGTCATTCTTTGACCTCTCGAAAAGGTCATAGGTCAGTACACCAATGCTGCCAGTGGCTTTTCCACTGGACTTGGTGAAAGTGCAGACCTCTGTCTTTAGAGGGCGCACTGTGGGTTGAGGTGGGTTGTATGTCTCTCCATTGTCAAGGTACACCCTAACCAGCACACAAATGGAAAGATACATTACACATATATTTTTTATCTTTATGATATGTTTCAAACAAGCCTGAAAATACATGACTTACCTCGGGTTGATGAGGCAGTAGTTGCTAGTGACATTTGAGATTTCGATGGTAACACTTCTTTTGCTGGTCACATCAGCTGCTACAGCTTCAGCTGACTCCATTGTTTTGGAATGGCTGTGAGATCCGCTTGCAAAACAGAGGTAATTCAGATGTTACACAGCTGTGACTAGCAATCGAATATAAAATATTTTCCTGACCTCTGCTGACATGCTGTATTGGCATTATAGTGACCTTCAACAGTGCTGGGCATGAATGATCCATTCAAGAGGCTAATGAGATTTCAAAACAGTTGTAAACAATCAGAGAATAACTGCAGATTCTTGTTGCCTCATTAGAGAGTGTACCTCTTAAATTACAGCACTAAGTAGCATGCAGTAATGAAGTTGCAGTGAAAACACTAGAGAAAATGATCACGCCTTTCAACAGATATAAGATACAAATCAAACAAATGCCCCATCGGGCGTCTGTATGCTTCTACAAATTGCTTTTTTCTTAGTGTCATGAGCGAACAAGCCTTTCTCTGTGCTGCCTCTTATCAGTCTTTTCCCCCCAAATGTTCTAAGTCACTTACCTGCTAAGAACCTCTGTTGGTGCACTCAAGTCCCAAAATGAGAAAAGTTACCTGAAAGGGAGGTGTTGGTAGTTTAAAAAAAATGGATGTATGCCATCACCTAAGAAAATTTGCAACACAATGGCAGTTGGACAGTACACACCCTCTTTCAACACCCATTTATCACTCACACAAACATCCCTGTGTTTTCCCTGTGGATTAAATGGCCACACCCTAATGTTAGGTAAGTCAGATCATTCACTCAGCACATTCATTTTCTCCTACTGGCTGTTTCACTGACTGACTGAGGTGGTTTGAGAATCTCATTCCTGTGGTATCCTGTGAAGAAAAAAGCAACCTGAATAAGTTAAGACCGACATCTCAGGAGCTACTTTACTCTTATCTTTTCTTTTGTGTTATCTGTTGCATTCAAAAAACCACACACTTCAGAGCACGATGGAGAGTCTCACAGCCAGTGAAGAACAATATTGTTATCATGCCGATTAAAAAAACATCTATGCAGAAATTCCATCTGTTGCTACTCATTAGAATTGGATGGATCCAGCTAAGAGATTAAAAAATGATTACTGTTCATAAGTAATAATGAGAGGATACTGAGTAAAAACATAATCCACACAAAGTAACACAAACATTGGGTCTGAATGTTTTATTACCATAATCAAAGAAAAGGGGAGTGTACAATATACATGAGCCCAAGGAATAAGCTAATGGAGAATCAATGAGCTGGCTGTCAGATATTGATATCTTTCAGCGGACGCAAAATACAGATGACAGCAAAATCAGTCTTCCTCTCCTCTGGATGTTTCTCTGGGTGACAAGATGCAACAGTAGTCAAATCAAATGAAGTTTATTTATTCTGTTGGGTACAAATCAACAAAGTACAAAAACTAGACTAGACTACACTAATGACCCATTTTATCATAGAGCTCCAGTTTAACAATAGCTTTGCCAATAGAAGACATTGTAGCCCTCAAATCAACATATGTAGCTTTATATTCCAGCCCACCACCGTTTGCTTCAGAGCGGGTGAATTTACTGAGATCTTTCCCATCATACATCTGGTTGTATAGATTTTTGTCACAGGCACAGGACTGCTCAACCACACCCACAGCCAGCCGGTTTTTGTACAGGTTGTGGTCAAAGGGCACAGAGAACATAATGACCATGCGCTCAGAGCAAACCCGGCTCTGCATATGGAACAGGTCGTAGGTCAGTATGCCCACAGCGCCTGTGGCAGTGTTATCATTCTTGATGAAAGAGCACACTTCAATCTTGGTGGGACGAATTGTAGGCTGGGGCGGGTGGTGACAGAAGCCACTTTCCATGTATACCCTATAGAGGAGAGCAGGGGACATATCCTTACCATCACTACCAAACAATTGATAACTTTCATGTCACACTTCCCAGACTTTTGATGAAAAAACAGAGTTTTGTAAGTTTTGTGGAGATTGTCACTGTACTTTTTGAGTGTTGGACTTTCCGGGGTACCTGAAATATCTTATGCTGATGGATGGAGTGTGACTGTACAAGTACTGCGTTGGACTTCTAAGCAACAGTGAGTGTACCTGCATGCGATGTGCAATGAGGCAGTGTGTGTCACTACATGATGGATAGGTGGATGTTCTCAGCAAAGTGATGTCACACATGAAAACCACCCATCCAAGATATGGTCTGTCCTGCCACAGCTAGATAAATGTAAACACTTGGTAGAAATTCCAATAGACATGGGTCATTTTATTTATCCTATTGTTTGGTTTTAATCATTTTCCTTTTTTTAGCTGAAGTGTAAGAAATTGCCTGTTGCAATTTGAAACCTATTGCCTTGTTGAGAAATAAGCTCCAAAGTAAATCTAATCATTTATTCATGTTAAATAGATGTTACACTGGCATTTCCCTTTCAATATCATTGAGTTTGACTTGTAATGAAGTACCGTATAACAACAATGAATAAACAGACATTTTATGCTAGAAATCTGTGCTTTTTACAGAGAAAAAACGTTGTGGGTACTTCTGAAGGGATTGCTTGCTAATATTTTCAAGAAGCTGATTTGGAGCTGTAATCAGGTATTGCAATCTCAAAGCACTTCAAAGTGATACATTAAGCATTTTGAAAATGAATACTTCTCCCTGCAACCAATCAAACTTGAGTGCACACACAGGCCTTGGAACGATGCAGCGACTTATCTCAACAAAGTCTATGCAGGTAACTAATAGACTTACCAAACCTGCATTGAACTGCAATTTGGAGAGTAATTTTATCCAAAAGACAAAAGCTCTTTAAAATTAATTTTACCTACATTAGTTACATTTTTTATAAAGAACCATTTTCATCATGTTATCTTTGCTTGTTACTATATAAGGGTCATTCATTAATTTATACTTTTATATGTTTGTCCAGCCAATTTGGTTTTGGCCTCTCTGCTTGTATGTTAATTGAATGACTTTTAATGTAATAAATTGGAAAATACATTTACAGACTTACTTGGGATTGATGAGGCAGTAACTACTGCTGACATTGGTTATTTCTATAGTGCAGTTTCTGTTGGTGGTGAGAGTGGCTGACACAGCTTCTGCTGTTTCTGGCATCTTGGCTGCAAGAGGAACAAGACTGAAAGCTTAGAACAGTTTATCTAGTAATAGCTCACCATTCAGCATGTATTGAGCAGTAACTAGATATTTTCTTTAATATAATGTGAAGAAAATACCTCTTTAGGTCAAATTATATTGGGTCAAAAGAAAATTTCAAGTCTTTTATTTTTGCAAAGGCAAATTAACTTTTTTTTTTGCACAAATCAGGCTGATTTTCTTCTTTTCAATAACAAAACTCTTGAAAATAATGTATCAATACCAGCTCTAGTACGTATACATTGTGAATATAGCTGAAACATAGCTTTTATCTGAGAGTACTGATAAAAAAAAGGTTTTCTACAGAATAATTGAAACACAATCTAGTAATAATCTTGCTAAAAGTAGGAGAGTAATTATATTCACCTTTTGGAGTTAAACACACGTTTAACACGAGTTTTGCTAGACAGCAGCGTCAAGTTCCTTTTTCTCAGTTCCTAAAGAGAGTCTCCTTTTGTGATTATACCTCTACAGCGCTCCAACAAAAGCACGGGCGTGTCCACCATGAAATGAGCACACACCTTCCCTTATGGAAAATCACATCTCAAAAAGAAGTGGTTGGGCCACGGGACCAACATCCCATGGTCCCAATAAATAGTATCAATAACACTAATTAGCGAAGTAAGTAAGTTAAATTATGTATTAATCAGACAACATCACAATGTCAACATATTTGCCTGCACATCAGACATTGGCATTGATATCACCTCTGTACCTTGAAGGACCAAAAGTGATTTCAAGAAAATTATTTTTCTGCAACTTTATGCAGGACATTGATGTGAAATATTATGAGATTATCTATTGTGTAGTTTAAACCTTATTTCAACTGTTGTTTCTATGTTATTTTATTAGTTTAATTGATTTCATTTCATCATTTTTCAATAAACTCACCTCTTTGCTCATATGGGACCTTTTGCAGCTCAGCTCAGTTCATTTGTGGAACATTACAAGCTCTGACTTGCTTAGATTGAAACTACAATCCTCCAGGCATTGCTCAACTGATTGCTTGTTGTTCTTGCAGGTGATGGCACAGATAGCTATGGGAACCTCCCTCCATCAGTCACAAATTTCAACACACTGACTCTTATATCACTAATTCTTTTACTGCTGACTCTACTCCCACTGGAGTGAGAAGGAGTGTGAGTGTGTGGAGTAGAAGAGGAGACACTCCCTTCTTCCATGTAGGAGCAACTTACTAAAACAATGTATTAAGTAGCTTTAGACTTCCATGACTGTGCACGGACTGGGACGTAGTAATAGATGGAACTGATAACACTGAAGATGCTGTGCTCACTATTTTGGGGTACATACAATTTTGTTTGATGTTATTATTCCCTATCATATAAGTCTGTCAAGGTCTTCCTGAACAATGAGCCCTCAGTGACTGCTGAGTTAAAGCAACTTCTTAACCAGAAAATGTGTTTGGTCAAGTCAGAGAGGAAAGGTTAGTGCAAGATTAAAGGCAAGATTGTTGTTTGTAAGGCAGCATATAAACATAAATTAGAAAGTCTTTTTAAAGGTTATGCAAGGAGTGCATGGCAGGGATACAAGCCAAAGAGCCATTGTTTGACAGTTACTAATGAACTTGCAATGGCAAATTATATAAATCATTTCTGCTGTAGATTTGATACATGTGATTTTAAATTAGAACAGGCAAATGTCATTATGAAAGCAAGAGAGATAGTGGATGTGGATACTGTAATTTGGATGTAATATCATATTTTAATGCATAAAAGTGTAAACCCTTGTGGCATAGGTGTAAGATAAGCTGGTGCAGCCTTTCCAGAGGCTGTTTTGACACTGCGGTAGTCCCTAATCTGTGGAAAAGGTCTATGCCTAAAATGAACAGACCCATGGAACTTAATGACCTCTGCCCAGTTCTCTGTAGTGATTAAATGTTTTGAATAGATTGTGTTAAAACAGCTCCTCTCTGAGGTTTCGCCTCTTCTGGATTCTAACAAATTTGCCTATCGTGCAAAGAGAGGTGTGCATGACACATTGCTGACTATGATTAATAACATCTATGAACACCTTGAACAGGCCCAGAGCCTGTTCAAAACTGTGTTTGCTGATTTTAGATGCAGCTCCACCTTATGGTGGACAAATTGGTGAATCCCAAGCTTATTTTAAAAGCTTATTAACTGATCACAGTCAGCAAGTTAGATTCATTTCTCCCATGTCACACCCCAAAATCATTAACACATCTTCCCCTAAAGGGTGCAGTTTGCCCCCTATCTTATACATTTTGTGTACCAATGACTGTCAAGCATCTGCTTCAACTCACTCTTATTTCAAATATACATATGAGAGTATTTTATTCAGTGGTGTTCAGATTATTTTATTGAGGCCAAAGTAAAGAAAAGGAAAGTGACAGTTCTATTTTAGAAAGAAAAGGACAGTAGTTTATCCACCAAGATTAAAGGTGAATTTGTTGAGTGGGTCTCAACTTACAAATATCTTGGTGTGCAAATTGATGATCACAACTTGAGATTTAATGAATATGCATGGCAATACACTGTAACAGAGTTCTTTATATATAGGAAACTGACTAACTAGGTTTGACAATGTCACCATTACATAGTTTGTCCACCAGAAAACACTGACAAGTAGATATAGACTTATGCTGTTTTATTTTCTTATTTAATGAACTGTATGAAATTAATTGTCCTTTATAGGTAGCTTTGGTAATATTGTTGCTATACATTCATGCCAATAAGGCTAATATATTTTGATTGTGGATATACTGTTTGTGTATATTGTATTTTCAGATCGTATATTTAGATTGTATATTGTATGATGCATAGTTTATATCACTAGCATTCTTAGGATATCTTGTGGTGTGTGTGTGTGTGTGTGTGTGTGTGTGTGTGTGTGTGTTAGTGCATGCATTGTGTACTTTTACTGAGATGTTTATGACCACATGCATTTCCTTTTGTGGGATAATAAACATTACTTTTACCTTTTAACACAGTATGGTACACTGCAGTGTTGTATTTATCCTTAAGATAATTGTGCCTGAGTGTCTTCCCAATTAAGTGTGCTTTGCAAACTTTTTGTGTTTTGAGATTTTCATCTAACCAATTCAAGTTATATTATGGCAGCTGTTCTATTCCATACATCAGGCGTCTGGAACTTTATTTAAATCCTTCAACTCCAATGCTTGAAGTCACCAGATGGCACCAAACATGCATTTGCAGAAATGCATTTGCACTACACAGACTAATGTTTGCTTTCTGATGGTTAGCCAGTGACCATGGCAGAAAATCTCTGACAAACATTACATATTCAGCATGCCCTTCATTACATCCTGTGAAAAGTCATAGATGCAACACTATGCATCAAGAGCCATATATGTCTGATGGAAAAGAATAAAATAGAGTTGATATAAACATACCCACAATAGCATGTGTTAAATATTTTCAAAAAAACCTTCTGTTTTCCTAGGTCAGGACTGAATTTTTGTGTGTGTAGTGAGTATCACAGCCTCATAGAGCTCCACAGAACCACGTCTTGAGTAGTGTCCTTTGAACTACGTTTTAAGAGATTTGAAATGCAAAAAACAAAAAAACAAACAAACAAGCAAAAAAACCTAATGTTCTATTTTCCAAAGAAGTGGCCATCCTCTATCCCGCAATACATAATCACCTATTCAGTAACACAACTATCATCAATTGATTTATGTCAGAATTAATTCAAATTTCCTCCTTATTTTATTAAGGAGGTCTGTTAAATTTAATCACGCTGTAGAGTTATCTTTGCAGTTCCGGAGAACAGTTAGTAAGAGGCAATTAAGAAGGTGACAAAAAGACAGAATGTCAGTAATCTCTATTCAAAGGTTGCTGAGCCTTTTAAAGTGTTATGATGACAAAGATAAATGTATGTTAAAGATGAAACCATATTTAATTACAGTGGTTGCATTATCAGTATCTCAACCTCATGTAACTCATGCAGCTTTTGTCATCTGTTAGACACTTTTACTTACATACCTCTCTCAGTCTATTTTTTATGAGAAAAGTGAGTGTCAAGTTAATGGTTTGTTGAAACGGTCACAATAAGTTCTATTTGTCAGAATCATATGACAGATTGTAGCAGGCATCATTAACCGCAAATCTGAGTCAAACCTGTACAAATTCAATATTTAATACATGTTACTGAACACTGTTTCCATTAGATTGCTTGTTTACTCTTTTGTCTATTCAGCCATGATACTGTGAAGTGAAATGTTACGTCCGCATTTTGTCACCAGTGAGGGCTTTATTGCCCTGAAAGTAGCTGAGCCATGGACTGCAAATTAATTTGTACAATGGTAAAGATTACATTGCAACACCTTAATGGCATTATAATGTTTTTGTTTGCTTTATACCCGCTGTGTGTGATAAATACACAGCGGGTACAACACCTCTGCAACAGTGAAAGACAGACTACCTCTAAGTACACTTTTTAGAAATAGTTGGTGGGGTCTTAACTTAAAGTGTAAGCTTACATTTAGCAATATGAAGTTAAGGACAAAAGACAGGAAATAGGTCATCAGCACTAAGGATGAAACAAATGGCAAGGAGTAAATCGGTCACATCACAAAGTGACATTCTCTTATTCCCTCTCAAAAAAAAGGTGGGGTGAGAAGCTGGGTAACGTTGTGGCCACTTGCATGGCTAGTTGGTGAACTGCTGTAGCTGGCAAGTCAGTCACAATACCCTCCAGAGCATCTCTGTATTTTCACTCTACATTTACATCCCATGGCATAGAGAGTAAGTCCTTCCCCTTACGGCAGACCACCGTGGGACCTTACTTCGGAAAAATATGTAGTCAATGGTGAGAAACAACAAATTTTTTGAATTGTGCTCTGAAGTACACATAGTGATTTAGGCTCGCAATATTTTTCACCACTGCACACCACTTCCTTTAACAAAAAGTTAATGAAGAAAATAAAATGAGCTTGCTAACGCAAAGTTAGTTGTGAAATGAAGTGAAACAAAAGTGAATACTGAAAGATACCTAATAAGCTAAAATTGTTTCCTTCATTTTGGACCCTGCGTTTTTCTGTCCCTTCAAAGTTTCCCGACAGCTTGCAATTTGTCAATGCTTCAAATCTAAGTGTCAGTGTTCACCAAAGGTGAAATCTATGTGGAACATTTGCACCGATTAATTTTGGCTCCATGAGTAGATTCTCTAACTGTGGCAATTCCATTAGAATGATTTTTAATCCTGATGTGACCAACCCTAAAGAGCTAACTGATATAGGCCTATATCTATTGAGAAATAATGAGAAGCGGGTGTGCAGGCAGGTGATGTGTCAGGTGACAGAATGGAATAGCATGTCTGAAACAGCAGGATTTGTTAGTTAACAGCCAAATGAATCACTCAGTAGAATCAGATGCAGAGAGGCAGGGATGGGGACGTTGGAGCAGCTGTTGCCATGACAACATCAGTAAATCATTCCCAAATAATTTTGATAACATATAATAATATGTGTATAGATATATGAGACTGTCGCAGGTTTTCTAATCTGGTTTATGGTATTTATTATATATTTCCTCAGATCAGGTGCAATTGTTAGATATTTACAGCACAAAGAAGAGGCCTACACAAAAACAGGAAGAGGACAGCTTTCTTCACTCACCTGTATTAAGTCCAATACTTGATAATACCCAAAGTGATGATATGCTCTTACACTGATTCATTGCTGATTCATTGATTACATTAACTCAGTTTCACAGAATTATTTTATTATCCTTAGCAGACAGCATAATTATGACATTTTACAAAAATCATTTCACTTAACTTATATCATTACAACATAGCATTATCAAATGTCTTATGTGTGTGTCTTATGTGTGTGTATGTAGCCTCCATCATGTATATTTGTTGGAGGCCTCCCAACTCTTATATCCATTATCAGACACAGTCAATTCCTGTCATCCAATGCTTGATGTCAGAGTTTGTTTTGACCTTTTCCCAGAATCACTCTTTCACTACCAAATGTGATATCGACATTATGGAGCTCTGGGATGTAGAATTGGCCACTTAGGACGTGTGAAAACAACCATGATCGTAAATTGCTCCTCTGGCGCTAGCTTAAGCAGATGCGCCAGACCGATTTTAGATTGATATGACTTTGTACTACATTTTTTGCTGCTCTGATTTACACGGTGACCGTTCATTACATTAAAGACTGAATAGTTGTTGTTTTTTATCTAGAAATTGCTTTTAAACACTAATGTCTTATGATTTATAGAAACATTCATGTTCCATCCCATTCAAACCTTTTTTCAGCACTGCACATTTTACATTTACAAGCAATGCACACAAAGCAGATGTTAACCATGTTAACATGTCATTTCAGCTGATTCTTTTGAGTTTTAATAGATAACAATAATCACAAGAAAAGAAATTCATGCTCATCAAAACTTTTACTTCGTTTATACATACACAAGATGACCACTTCAGATTGTCTGATGAAACCTTGCATGCTTACACAGACTCCATACATTTCATGGTTCAACGCAGCATTGCTGGGAATGATGCAGAGCCATGTACAGTTTCTCAAAAGTAGAAATGTAAAAGTCCAGACAATCAGTTAAGCGAGCGATTCAATCACTGAATATAAATACCTGATTTTTTATATATCATATTACCGATGCATAAACTCTTACAATTTCATCAGCCTTGAGAATGGGCGAGTCTGATTAATCCTTTCAGTCATCAAAATGGTCTTCAAAGGTAAAGGTTCTCAAACGTGGGTGGGGGGAAGCAGAGGGGGATTATGCAAACTTCACAGTGATTAATTTTGGCCTGAGACGTATCTCCACTGATGGTAGCCGGGAGAAGAGCATATTGATTGATTGCTGCAGGGGGCGCGAGGTTCTGCACATTTACTTTTTGATGAATAGGCTGTCAGGGCCACGAACAACCAAATATGGCTCCGTAAATGAATGTTTAAGCGATTATGGTATAAGTGTAAATATTACACATCCATTAAGGAGGATTACATTTGGTGCCACTTTGAAGAGGGGAGGAAATAAAGGGGACAAGCCCACAGAATATCCCACAGCAGAGTAGTTGCAAGGAGAAATGTGGTTTTAATCTGCATGTATAATGTTTTAGAATTCTAAATGGGAAAGTCCTTGACATTAATCTGTGTGTGCGTAAGTGTCTGAGCATGCATGCGCGCAAATGTGTATGTTTTTGTTGGCTGTGGTGTGTTTCCAAGAGGGCAAGGACTGAAGATGGGGGCTTTAAGTTGACAGAGCATGCCAGTGCATCCACCCGCTCAAATTACCACACGATAAAATGCATCCGGGGTGTTGCACTGAAGGTGAGAGTAGGAATAAACGCCTGCTTCAAAGATGATTTGTGCTCAGCGTGGATTAATTCTCCCACCTAAGAAAAATCAATAGCACCGTGTGCAATAGGAATACATTTGTGTCACCTCTTGGGGACAAGGAAGTGAAAACGCAGCTCAGAAGCAGGTTTAGGCGAGACACATCAAAATGTCTAAACACCCAGTCAACAACTAAACTGGTTAGAAGGCTCATTCTGGAGAGATGCCAGTAATTAAGGACCCTCTTTCTTTGTCTCTCAGTATCTCTCCCAGCTCACTGTGAATTAAATACTTTTTTTTTTAAATAGCACTTGTATAATCTTTAACTTTTGAAGACACTACATTTAATCATTCAAAATATGCAAATACATTCACCATATTCATCATTCATTGTTCAAGGAAGAGCTTCCCATCCCGTTATGCAGTCCCTTACATTCGACCCTTGCATCAGTAATCTATTTAAGTGGGAGAAAGACTATTATGTTTGATTTATAATTATTGGAGAGCATACTTTATGTACATGAACTCACACCCGGATGCATGTAAACACAAGCCGCTGTTGGAGAGCAGTTCACACATACGCACAGGAAACACACACATCATGAGCACAAACACAAAGAGATTTCAAACAGAAGTTCCACTGGGAGAAACCAAGTGCGTTTTTATTTTTTTTTATTTTCTCAACAGCATGTCAGAAGATTGAAATGAAAACAAATCTGTTATCCTCATTGTGGGCACATTCTGTCACAATTCTGCTAATTAACAAATGTGAATACTTAATGCTTTTTCTGTGCTTTACCAGCTTGCTATGTTTTCTGAAAAGCATCTTGACTTTTACCCTTTGCGACCAAATTATCTTTCAAAGACATTTCAGGACAGTATCTGCATCATGCAAACATGCTTTATTGCAAAGTTTGCCATACATTTCCATATCCCCTGACAGACCGTCCTCATCGTTGCATTGACTAAGTGAGCACCAGAGCCTCTGTTTGCCACTGATCTTCTGAAGAGAAGACGGACAGGAGATCAATAAGCTCCCCACGCTCCATCCCATCTGTAAGCATTGGCTTTTCTTCTCTTCAACTCCCCCCAACTCTTCCCGACCCAACCCCTTTCTTTCCCCAAATCGTCGCTCTGTTATCACATCTTCCAACAGCCCTCGTGCAGCCTGTGTGACGACTCGATCCTCTGCCTTTCACTCACACACTCAAAACTCTGTGCCTGCCACCCCCACCATCCTCTGCTCCGTCCTGCTTTATAAGAAATATAATCCCATTGATCCAAAACCCAATGGGAAGCGTTGAATTGTAAACAGACAAGTGCTCAATAAGAGCTGTCCAGTCCAGAGGAGATGGAGGGATGGTATGTGTTTGAGTGGGTGGGGGTGTTCTAGGTGCAGCTCGTACAGGAGAGGTGTACTTGTAAGAAGGTGGTGGTGGTGGTGGGGTCTTAGTCGCTGTGTGTCTTGGCACCATTTATCAGTTTTATTGCTTTCTTGTCTTATTGCTGGCTGCCATCGCCCCTCACCCGGCCCTCCTGCTCTCAGTAAACCTCATTCACGTCCCTGCTGCAGCCTCACTTCGATAAAACTATGTTCTACCAATGCAATTAAAAGTCCGCTGCTCAGGGTGAACAGATGAAAGGTGTGACATTTTGCTTTTGACTGACGATGAATTCAGAGTGACAGGCTGGACAGAAGCATCCAGGCACGGATATGGATTTATTTTTTCCCCTTATGTTCCTGCACTCTCCCCACAACCCCTCCTCCATGCCCTCCTCCTGCCTTCCCCTGCTGTCTTATTTTGCCTCTTTCCGAGGTGGTGGGGCCTAGCTGTAAGGGTGTGCGCCCCACACCCCACCTTATCCTAAATCATTACTTGACGGTTTAAAAGGGCACAAAGCTATGGATGGATTTTCTTTCAGTGTTTCCATGGTTATTTTCTTTCTCTTAAAGCTTCTCTTTTGTGTCTTTGATGAAGTGTGTGGGTCTATCTGTACTTATGCTGCTTCAGTGTCAAGGTCATTTGTCACTGAGAATGTGAGGCACAGACAGATGGAGAGTTTTTCTCTGGTTGATGTAAAATTAGGTTTGTTTGTGGCCGTTACATTTTTAGTGCAGAGTCAGAGGTGCCATTTCAGTCCCTCCGTACTCTAATATAGGATTTACCCCTTCCATTTAAACTAAACTTGGTTTAACATGAACCATCGCAAGCCACAGGTTGGGTACGCCTATCCAGTAATGGCTTTTTGTGGTCAGGCTATTGATCAATAGCGTCGCTAGCATTAAAGGATGCTTCAAAGTGAGAATGTGAGATGCTTCGAAGTGAGAATGAAACATTCAGGAATTACCATGCAATACTTGATAAAAAAGGCTGAAATTGAAAGGAGTCACACCTTGAAAACTTCCCAGAATTCAAGTTCCCCTTAGCTCACCTGGTAGAGCGCTATTAGAGTGTGGTAGAGCGTGCACGCCATGTAGAAGGCTTAGTTCTTAATGCACTGGCCTTGGTTCGGATCCAACCTGTGACCCTTGCCCTCCTGCATGTCATCCCATCTCTCTCACCTACGTTTCCTGTCTCTCTTTAGCTGTTCCTGCCAAATAATGGCAAAAAGTTTAAAAATATATCTTAAAAATCCCAGAATTTAGACAATTAATTGCATTAACATTGGATTAATTCATAATCAGAAATGGCACATGCCTCCACTGCCACCACAATGTCTATGTCATTTTTTTCTTCACTAAGGAGTCATCAGACATACAGTATAACACCTTGTTAACCTTGATAAAATTTTTCTAATGATCAGTCAAGACTGAGATGACGTTAGAGCCATGAGTAAAAAATACATTCATACTGTATATACAATACATACAATAGTTATAATAGGAGTAGTGGTGGTGTAACAATGGTACTGTAAACTTACTATTTTTCTGAACAATCTGGAAAATTAATTTTGTTTGATTTAACAACCTAAAAGAAAAAAAAGGTTCTGGCCGGCACTCATACATCGACAGCTTCATATACAAGCCCACACTATTGATTGGAACAGGACAGAAAACCAACAGAGCCCTTAAGGTCAAAGGGACATTCTTGCTAATGACCTGTAAAACAAACTGCACAGTTAAAAGGTGGCATCAATACTGCACCTTGAACCCTTTTAATACAGGTTCCTAACAGAGTGTGTGTAGACTTCAAATGCAGTAACGTGGAAGTACCATGTGAAACAGATGTGGGCAGAATGTAAACAGTGCTGTTTGAAAACGTCCTCATTACAATGAAAGTCAGGCAGCTAGGAGACAAGCTACGTAAGAGAGACTCTGTTCTTAGGTGTGCCATTTAAAGAGTTACACTGACCAAGCATGTGCAGTGTGTATTCTCAGTGTTGGGCAAGCTACTTGGAAAATGTAGTGAGCTAAGCTACTAGTTACTCTACATTAAATGAAGCTTCACTACACAG
>JAPMOB010210113.1:604-28430 GCA_029875015.1 Lepomis gibbosus | reverse complement strand
CACACACACACACACACACACACACACACACACACACACACACACACACACACACACACACACACACACACACAAATCTAGACTACAGAATAAAACAAAACCATACACAACTAAATTCAACCAACACACAAATCTGCAATATTAAACTACCTTATGTGGACAAATTCAGTGTAGAAGAGGAAGAGAAACCAATTTTTCCATGAGCAATCATCAGTGCAGACACACAGGCTATATTTTTTAAAATAAAGGCAGCAGGTCAGTTAAAGAAGTATATGTTAGTAACTGAAGCAGACTGTACAGCTTCAAGTGAAGTTTAAAGCTCCACTGGGTAATACTTTTTTATGTTAACAAAGATTAAATCACAGTGTCAAGGTGTTGCTTGTTGCACAACGAGTCATCATCCAACGTGAAAGCGTTTTAGCGCCTGTTTTTGTTTTGTTTTTACAGCCAGCTGCAAAAGAGCCAGATATTTTTCACAGGAATTGGTGGCGACCAAACCAGACATAAAAGGATGGTAAATATTTGACTTCCATTCATCAGGTAGACAGATACACAACTCCAGACTAATGCTGATTACACACACCAACTGTCTAAAGATATAAATATGTCAGGGCTGTGTGTCTGGCAGCTTATGGTGGAGTTCCTCTGCCCACTTGGGGGTGGTGATGGAGCAGTGGATAAGACACATGCCTTTGGTGTGAGAGACCTGGGTTCAATTCCCACTGTGACACATCCACCAATGTGTCCCTGAGCAAGAAATTTACAGTATTGTTTTTTAATGTGCACTCTCCCATTTAATTATTAATAATATACCAATAGACAAATCAAATAGTAACAGGTGACATACCTTCGGCCCTGGCCCTGTTCTCCCTCGCCCCCTCCAGGTGTCGCTCAATGCTGCCCTGACTGTAACATCTGGTAAAGGGTACAGGTGACAGGATGTGACTGTCAGCCTCCACACGTTGCTCCAGGATCGGAGAGAAATCCACCGAGGAGTGTGAGTGGGTGGAGTAAGTGGAGGAGAAAGGGTCTGCAGCTGCCTTCAGCGATGGCGACCCGCCTGTACCTCCATTTTTCCGCTTGCTTCTCGCGATCTCTGCGAAGGACGTGACTCTTGGAGGAGGAGGTGGGGTTGGCGCAGCGCCCTCACTGAGCCGGACTGGGCAGCTCAACATGCGCTCCAGAGAGCCGAGCCGAGGAGATGGAGACTTGTCCAGGTTGCGGTCGTAGCTGCGAGAACGCGGACGGCTTCCTGAGGAGGCTCCACCTCCGATAACTCCCCGCCCAGCCACAGGAGGGGAGATGTTGACATACACCTGGCCTTCAATTACTGCAGGAGCAGCTTCAGCTCCACCAGCTGCCTGCTGATTCTTCTTCTTCTTCTCCTCCTCCTCCTCGTCCTCTCCATGATCATCACCATCATCTCTCTGAAGGAAGAGAAATAAGGAAAGAAAGAAAACAAAGAACACAGCAGTCACATTTATAGCATAACAGATAAACTGCCTTCAAAATATTTGCTTTGACACAGTGGCACTTTACTTACAGATAGTACTGTAACAGCCTTTAGCTCTACACAACTGCTAAGATAATCCCCAGACATGATATCAGATAAGCCTACACACTGGCTGTGAACTAAAATGAGCCAGTGCCAGACTTATACCAGTGTCATGGATATTTAAACTTCAGGGTTGTTGCCATGGTGCCTTCAGTTTAATTTCTATTCCACTTAGTTGCTATTTATGCTATTATGTTGCTATTATGTAGTGGTGTAATTTGACCAAAGATTCACTTGAATCTCTTCTTCCATTTCCCTTGCCTTACCTACTCAGTTATGTGTAAGAAATACAGTTTAAGTAACAATTACTTGTTGTTGTAAATGAACTAAATGTACTGACTAAACTTGATTAATTATGCAAACCACCCGCGGCAAGCTGTGTTTTTCAAGATACCGAGGGACTGGAGTGCAAATCAAAGAGTAAGAGAAAATCTTAGATAACAAAATGATGTAATCATCTGACTTCTTGAAATTAGTAATCTTTTGTACATAGTTAATGAGCACATCAGTTTAACTTAATTCTTTATCTGTACTTTAGTATGTAATCAGGCAATTATTCTAACAATGTGGAAACTGATGAACCAAAGCTATGTGAAACTCGGGCTGGGCAATAATTTAATATTGTTGTGTATCAACTTTAAGTGGAATACTATAATGATATGATAACATCATACATTTTAAAAATCTCCAAGATAATTGTAAATTAAAAATGTTAACATGCTGTATATCATTTCATGATACATGTCATTGTTGGGGTTTGGTACTTATTTTATTGTATTGTAACACCTGTTGATAGCGTATTTTATGGATTGTATGATTGTACTTTGAATGCATTGTCACGTCATGTAAAGCACATTGCGTTTGTCCTGTGTATGAAATGTGCTAAATAAATAATGCATTTTTGCTATCGAAACCAAAGCTGTGCTTCTATTTTAACGTTACTCTGAGAAATATAAATATGCTTTCCTACTTATCCTTATTTTTATTTAAGCAAAGACACAAGAATTCTAATTTCAAATCAGTAAATCTGATCAACCAAACAAAAAAGCTAGACATGTCTAGCTTTTTTGTTTATATGTACAGTAAATCGAGTGTGAATCTGTGCATTTAGTATTTATTAGCATCACACACTGGAACCCATTATGTATCCTGTTAGAAGGATTATGAACTGTTCCACCACTCACCCTCGGTAACTCTCTGTCTTCATCTTCTTCATACATTCCCTCCTCATCAGCTCTCTGCCTGAACAGGAAGTACTCGCTGGGCTGTGTTGGGGTGGGGCTGCCCTTGCTGTGCTCATCGGAGCAGCTGTTGACCGATGAGCCTGCAGGACTCGGGGACGACTGGGACGAAAGGTCACAGGTGACCAGTTTGTAGTAGTTCTGTGTGGCGACAACCAGGCGCGCCTCACTCTGCAGACAGGACGCAAGGTCTCCGGTTGACCCAGAATGTGCAGGGTGGTAGGAGTTGCAGTTGGCGTCAAGATCAAGAGCCCCATGGTGCTCCACTGCGCAGGAGCAGGTGGAGGAGGTGGACAGATGTGGTTCACGGATGAGAGGAAAGGTGCTGCCAAGGCAGGAGGGTTGTTGCTGTGATAGGGGAGGTTCAGTGGGAGAGGTGTGAAGGTCCAAATAGAAAGCCCCTCTGGTTGAGTCTCGCTGGTTTCCTGTTGGATCAGAAACAGATGAGGTGCATGAGTGGTCAGTGGAGCTGTTGAGGTTGGTGTGCCCAGACACCGGTGGCTTCTCTGGGATGCCGTTGTTCATCTTGTTGTAGATGGCGCTGAAGTTTACGAGCACGCCATCTGAGCTGTTGCAAGAGGAGTCGCTGCCATAGCCTTGCTGGCACTCTGAGAAAGGCTCCAGGAAGGCTTCGGGGAAGTGCTGAGGGTAGTTCTGGGAGAGTGCACAGCAGGAGCAGTGCTGTGTGGAGGAGCTGGAGGAGTACGAACCGGTCTTGCTGCTCCGCCCACACCTCATAGGATGATCTTCATCTTCTTCGTCGTCGCCCCAGTCTTGCTCCCCGCAATCCATGGACATGTTGGAACCGCTGCTGCCATGGCGCCGCTGGCTATCCAGTCCTAAAATGTCCAGGTCGTCCAGGTGGTTGGAGAGATCAGAGGTTACACCCCTCAGAGACTCCGGACTGCTTCCACCCAGTGAGCTGTGCAAAAGAAAAGGCTCAGAAGCAAAGCCAAGGTTGTGTAAGTGAAAAGAAGCCATCCCGTCATTAAGGGCCGAGTTAGTGTCACTGTGGAGGTGAAAAGAGGAGTCTTCAAGGTAACCACTGAGGTTGTCACCATCCTCCTCCTCCTCTTCTTCATCCTCGTCATCCTCGGTATTCAGCAGGAATGGATTATGACGCAACGGATTCCTGTTTCTCGGTTTGGCTCTGGGCAATGTGTGTGCTGTAATCAGCTGGTCCTCTGAATTGCTCGAGGTAAACGATGAATCATCACTTGCAGTGCTGCCTCCTCTCCCGCCGCCTTTCCTCTCGCTTCCTCCGTTGTGGGAGGAGCAGGAGCCGCTGGAGGTCTGGATCAGGCTACTGTAGAGCAGTGCCTCTCTCTGAAGAACGTCTCTCTCAGGAAGAGAAGTAGTACGACTCAAGCCCAGGTTCTCCGGTGGGCTAAATGGGTTGCTCCTCTTCAGCGAGCCCCCGCAACCCGTCTGCCGCCCTCCTGACACCTGACAGTGCAACAGGGGGATATGATGCACGATCAGGGTCTCGCCTGACAACTTAGGAGGACTGTCCATGGTCCAGGAGGAGGGAGGGTGGGATTGGAGCAGAGGGAGGCCCTGTGTGGGGGAAGGTGAAAGAAGATGTGTGGTGTGTCGAAGGTTGTGTTCACACTCTGTTTGTTGGGCCTATTTCTGCAGGGCTGCCAGGGATTTGGAAGGAGAGGTCAGGGAAGTCAACACCATGGTCAGAGTGGTACATCTGAAAAATACGAAGCACCAGAGAGAGGAAGATGTTATAGGACATCCGATACAGGCACCAAAGCACAAACACATACATTCTACATGCAGGCTTAAGGGCTGGTTTTAGAGATTGTGATCAGTAACATGATATTAGCTAATTTCCTCTCAAACTAAATTTTAATCTTCTAACCTTTGAAACAAATTAAAACAAAATAATTTGACTGCTTTTATATTCTTCCTATTAGTGTTTTTAATGGCAAATTAAGTCCTCCTTGTCATCTCATTAATTCCTTGTGTCTCATTATGTTTTGTGTGTGTTTTTTCTTTTCTTTAACGTTTCTCTACTTCAGGTTAATGCTTTTATTTTGGGTGTCTACTAGAAAGTGTTAACACGCTTTATGTTCAAAAAACGCATTTTTTTCTCATACTATTCATTGCTTCAGCACCTTTCCTCACCCACTGTCTGAACACCCTGTTTCAGCCTCTGTCTGTTTAAGCCCCTCCTGGCTTACAGCCCACTTTCCCTTGGCCAACTTGCCAAGGGACTAGTTGGCACAGTGCTGCTGAATTCTATGGAGATAGGGCTGGCTATGAGAGACTCGGCCTCACTGATGACATTACAAAAACACACATTTATAACTTTTTAACTTTTAACTGTTTTTGGTGAAGCTGGATCATATTTGTGGAGAAAATATTTTCTGTTTTTTTCATGTCCTCCGGCTATTCTGCCTCAGCTGTCGGTAATTTATGGTGTTCCCTGATGGACAGATAGCTTTACTTGTTGTTAGCAGTTTCATTAGCTGTTAACTACTGCTAACGGTAGCTGCCGCAAGTTAGTTAGCGCAGTTAGCTATACAGCTAGCCGTCCTAGTAGCGCACTCTGTCCGGAAGCTTGGCGCTTCAGGGTTGTGTTGGTGTTTACACCTCTGTTAGTACAGGAGCTTTGGACTGTTGAGAGCACCCAGTTCGGGCAGAGGTAGCTGATAATGGCAGTTAGCAGTAGCTAGCGGTTACGGTAGCATTAGCAACAGGTAAAGCTAAATTGAACTTTCCTTCATTACCAAAAAAGCACTTTCTGCAAGACACACTGAACAACCTCCAGTTCTACTAGCTCAGCAATGGAGTGACGCTTGGTCTTGTTTTGGATGGTGGGGCTGAGAACGCTGCAGGCCGTCTACTGTGGGATGGAGGAGGTCCTATGCTACACAGATTCCTCCATAATGTCACGAAGAGAGCCAAATTCAAACGCCATGTTTACACACACATTTACTGAGAGAATGAGCAGGAGAAAAAGAGAGAGGATCATTTTTTCTTCATAGTTTGTACTTCAATAAAGATTGTGGACTTACAAGAAACAAAAACAAAAAAGAATAGTCAAAAATCTATTTGGGGTTTAGTACATACTGTGGGTAAAGCTCCAAAAGCACTGGATCACACCGTAATGCAACTTAATAGCATCATTCACTGGGCCCAAACTTTCTGTTTAAAACTAGCAATGTCCGAGCCAACACTGAGATGTCCCATTGTGAGGTCAACTCTTAATATCTTTCTCTTGAATAAGTCTTATTTTTGCACCCAAATTGTTAAGTTAACTATATCTTTCTATTCCCATCCGTACATTAAGCAGGGTGAGTCATCACCATGTGAAGTGGAAACAGTAAGATACACACACACACACACACACACACACACCTAGCAGCTGACTCTTAAACTGGGCTATGATCTCATCCCCATTCTGTATGACACACACATACTAACACAGACAGCAAAAGTTTCCCTCATCATCATCTGTCATTAAAGTAACACCCAGAAAACCCTAAAATTCACATGTCTCTCCTTTACTAACTTTTTAGGCTAATTAGGTATTTAGCTTGTCATTTGTTTATTTTATGTAGTAAACATCTTGTGATTTTATTTATGGACACATTAACAGTACACTTGGTTGCAGATCAATATACACTGGCTGCTAATGCATTGTTCAATTACAAGGTAGTAAGGTCTATATTCATGAAACTTTATTCTACAAAGTGGTACAAGTAGCCTTTTTAGATGTCAATATATGACTAGGTGTAGTACCTTCGTGTAGTTACAACAAATGTATTGAACCAGGAAAAAATTGCTTAAATCTAATGCCAGTAGACAATGTCAGAGGCACGCAAATTTAAAGTATTAAATGCAGTTAACAATCAAATAAATACGGAAATGATTTATTCATATAGCACGACGAACCACATAATATCTTCCTCAGCCTCAGTGTCTGTTGGCAGTCCTGCCAGGTCCAGCTTAATCAAATTTGGCTTGTGTAAGTTAATTTATCCTTTGCAATGTCTTTAATTTTCTCCAGTAAAGTATTATAAGGTACAATATAAGCTGGGATAGAAATTAAATTTTGCTTAAAATCATCTGCTCACCCAATAATGACCTGGACCAGACGAGTGCTAACTAAGACTTAGAGTAATCCCTCTATTATACCTGCTTAGTAAAACATAATCCCAGATACAGTAGGTCAATTAAGTTGAAATGAAAGGTTGGATCTTAAATCTTTCTGCAGGTTTTGCGACCAGAGCAAAAGAAAGGTGGGAGAAGATTTATAAATAAAAGAAATAAAGAATAAAAAATCGGTTAAGCAGGAGATTACAGCACTTAATAATATGTAAATGCTGATGAGACCTTTACAAGTACAATTACAAGTAAGCAGGTGCTTAGTGAGCACTGCTTTATCATTTTTATTGCTAAATAAAGAGAAGAGAAAGGCCAGCTGGGGCTGCAGACAGCAGGTCTCAAGCTAAATGTTAGCATGATGAGACACGTTTACTCAGGAGCAGGGTAATAACAGAGAAGCCACTCTTGACAAATGACCTTTTTAAACAGAGGACTGGAATGGTATTTGCCGTCAAGGAGGCTTCAGCTTCACCTACCAAGAAGTGGAACCTTTTTATTTCACAGCTCCCAACAAAGGACATTGCACTGCATATGCGCACATGCTGCCGGTAAAAATTATAAAACTATATTAACTTGGACAGATATTGACTGTTTTTAGTATTTTCACATAATAAATTATTGAGGCAAGGTGTTTGCCACACCTATGTTGTCACAACTTTAAATACCTTCTAATAAACATGTAGGCTTATACAGTCATCTGCCTTCTTCAAAGGCACCTCGTGATAGCTGTTTATGGCTGGAAGAGCTTTTTAAATTCACATTCACTATACAGTTTCCCCTTCCAGACCTCAAGTTTTTGAAAGGTGCTGCATTTAATGTCAACATTAATTACTTTATAAGGTCACGAGCGATGGGCACATTTTTATTGATTATATAGGCTTACATGTGTAACGGTTACAAAGAGTCTGATGTTCAACTACTCCTGTTTTAGTAACCTGACGTCATGGAGGAAGTCAGAGATCTTCTTGTTATATAAAACTAAAGTGGGCACATAAAGAAAATACTGCACTGCAATTAATATCATATCAAGTAGTGATAAAAGTTTCGGACATGTATTGCTTTTAATCGTGTAACTTTTAATGTATCTGAAGTCTGATGGTTCCTGTCAGTGGAAAGTGACATTAATACGATTAGTTTAATGGTTCAGATAAAGACGCAGGCAATGTTAACACCAGAGAAGGGAAACTAAAATTGGTTTAAGAGATTAGCTGCAGGGTCAGGCAAGCTAGCTTGTACAAAGTGTGTTGAGGAAAGGAGGAGGAAGACATCAGAATAGGCTACTAGCAAGACTGTCTGACGTTTCCTTCATCTCACTTCATTTGGCTTTTTTTAACTATTCTTGTGGATATCCTTGAAGAAAGAATGTTATTTTAGTTATTTTAGACTTGATGAGTAAGTTAATTAATCATAATAACTAAATTAAAGGCATGGCTATTAGTTTAAATCAATACGATTTTGGTCACTTGGACATTTGGTGTGTGTGTGAATGTGTGTGTTTTCCACAGAGGATCAAACTGTTTGCTCTCTATTTTCTGGTACAGAGCTTTGTAAGCAAGACTGCTGCAGACAAAATAGCTATGTAGAGAAACACAGCAAGTCAGATCACATGAGCGCAAACACTGTCAGCAGAGAAAGATGCTGCATCCTTTCTTTGTCAGTACAAAGCAACAGTCTTATCTAATCTTACATGGTTTTGTGGAGAGGTTGCACAAACAGCCCAGTCTGACTCTCCAAAGATTTTCCGGGTCAGCAGTATAAAGCCTGGAGAGGTATGCTAGCAGTACCTACAGTGGTAGCTGTAGAAGTCCTCTTTATGCATCTGTTTTCCACCTACAGAGTATTATGCCTATGGTGCTTCCATGAATGTTACTGGGAAGTAGGGTTGGGTATTGAGAACCGGTTCCGAATTGGAATTGCAACCAAATTTCCAAAAAACGTGGTTTTGTTAAAATAAGCACATTACGATTTTGCTACAACAACCTAGCATTTGTATTCCTACAGCAAACACTCAAAGGTTTAGCTTAGCTTCACTAAAAAAGACAATGACACAGCAAAATGACGATGGTGGGTGGGTCCAAGGCCTGAGAGGGTCCATTATTCATGGACACATGTAATATGTTTTATACTTTATGAGAATATAATCCAATTAATCTTATTTCCATACTGTATAGACATGTTATTTTGCTTAAGTTGCTAACCTGACTGTCAGCTCACTCTGGTCCATTTTAGTGAATTTACCATAAAGGCTTGAATACGTGTGCACTCCAAATTTAGGTGCAGCTAGCTTAATCGTCTTCTCACAAACAGTGATTTTTTTGCATCTTTCTCAGACACTATAAAATGTATAAAATGCTTCCAAATGAACTCTGAAAGAACTCTTTTTTTTGCTATTTTCAGCCAATTAATTATGGTTGCTGAAAATTCGATGCATCACTAGTTGAAACCTCTTACAGACCTCTACTTTAATGAAGGCAATGTTCAGCTTTCAGCGTGATTCATTCTGCCACTCATCCAGACACTTATTTGGGCTGCTTGTTGTAATGAATTGTTGTAATGAATTGCAATATACCATATATTCCAATTCATTACAACATTATCACAAGGCATTCCTAAAAGTCAAGTAATAGCAAATTTGAGAAAAAAGATGACCTCAGAAATACGTCACTTCTGTGTGATATAATACATTCATCACAGGCGCTGTATGCTGGACTCACTGACCCGTAAAAGAGTAGCACAGTGGACAGATGCATATGGGCCACAAAGCTATTCAAGTATTTATGTCCACACAGAGAAACTGAAACAGAGAAACTTGTGAATGGGACCACTGAATAGACCATTATGCTCCCTGCCATTACACTCCACCACAGCCAGAGGAACCATCCATCTGGGACATAGCTAAATAATGGGATGTTTTCATACTAAACATGAGCATACACTGGCAGGAAGGTCATTAAAAATATCTGAACATAAAATAAAGACAAAAATACGGTTGGCACTTGTCACCACATCTCCTGGCATCCGTGCCACAACAACAAATTCCTCTACATTTAGCATACTTTCCAAATATGTCATACCAGTCAACCAAAAGCATTTTATTGAGTAGATCAGGCTTCTAACATAGAGAAAGTGTCATCCTCCCTTTAAGCTTGCAATGACACTACTGACACCTGTGTTATTACAAGATTAGTGATCAGTGTGGTGAAGAGGGAAAAAAGACATACACATAGGTGCCTTTCAACAAGTCTATGTGTGCTTCGATCCACATTTTTGTGTTCCAGTGTTGAAACATAATCCATATTGGCTGGTATCTTTTATCTAATTCTTTACTATTGATATGATTCCTGTCAATATGAGAGCTGCAGCATTTTTAAAACTGTTTTTTTAATAAAAAAAAAAGATGTTTGGCTATATCTTAAATTGATGAATCAATGATCGAATCAAAACCTTGTCCTGTTTTGACACTTGTTAGCTGTTATACTCATAATATAATTTTAATTTTAGAATACTATTCATGGATGTGATACATTTTGTAATGCTTGTTAAAATCAATTGTTTTTGAAATTTTCCAGGTTTGCTCACCCATGAGCAACATCTGTTATTGTACAAACAAATTGTCCTCACCTGACGATCAGAAATACTGCCAACCAGTTATCATTCATAATAAACCTGAATATGCTCTTCGCAATAAGTCTTATCAAGCTAGCATGAAAATGAAGCACAAAACAATAAGATATACAACTCGTCCACAAAAACTGGAATCAATAGTTTTACTTGAGCATGAGTATCAGATGATATGTTTCTACTTAATACGTAAAGATGCACTAAATAATGTTTTTATATTAACAATGGACCAGTGACTATATGTAATACTGACTGACTGGAAGGAGTCACTTGTGATGACAAACACAGATAACTGGCACCCAACTTTGCTGTTCTTTGCAGACAAAATGTAATTGCTGCCTTAAGAGCATCTAGAATATATACTACATCAAATTGGGACAAACTACAAGTAATTTAACATGGAAAGTTATAAGTCCTTAACAAATTACATATCACTCAGGGTGGTGCACCCTTAGTATTATTGGATTTGAGGCCTTCAGCTAGGCCTTTCAGCGTTAAGGCCTTTCAGCTTGAGCAAACCACCAGCCATTTTAACAGATCACTAACCATCATGCAAAAGTCATAGTATATGTCCTTAGCCACCTTTCCTCCTTGGTCTTGTTCTGCTACAGAGTCAGAGAAGAAAAAGGGAGAAGAGGGAAATACCACAGGGTTTTCTATCCATGCCAATACTCTGATAACAAGGGGTTCATGGAGGGTTCTTGTTATAGCCAATTAGCTTTCATTTGTCTCCACAAACACGTCCTTAATGGATTCTTTGGTACATTGAAATGGACCTATTTATGAAACATGCATGCACACACTGGGGGGAAAAGGAAAGCAAAGCTGTAACAAAGGACATCCTCCCTTTTATATCATCAGGGCTGTTCTTCCAGGAATAAATCTGAGCCTGGGAGGGGTGCATCCGAGTAAAGACGCACCTTAGCCAGGCAGAAACAGACGACACAACCAGAGGAGGAGGCAATTATGATGACGGATGTAGTCCACACTCACAGTGCGACTTGGGTTCATGGAATGCAATTTTGTGACTATTTGTACAATACAATAGGGAAGACTTTTTGTATAGACGCCAAAATAGCTGATAAATTCCAAAATACTGCCCCTTTGTATTTTAAGTCAAATTTGCGTTTTGGCCCATCTCAGAAAATGGCTGTAATTTATTTGCAGATGGTCGAAAGGTTTTTGACTAAACAAGTTCCCAGTAGCATGTTTTGGTAATTTGCCAGTCAAAAGGCTTCTCGGCGTCTGGGTTAAATCTAAGCTTAAATGTGGCTGAAATTTTCTTATTAGTAAAGGAGGGAAACATTTCTAGTTAGGACCTTCTTAACACTGAAATATAGTCATTTAAATGCTGTTGAAACAGTTACTGCAACCTAAACATAGCTAGATGTCTTATGAGTTGTAAACTAAACAAATTTAAGCAATTTGGAGGATCTTGCAGCCATCAGTCGAGGTACACTGTCTTTTCTGTTTTTTTTGTTGCTATTCTTGTTTTCTTCTTAAGCTATGGTTGGTAAAATATGTTTAACTATTGAAATCCTTTCAGTATTTTTCATTATTATTAGACTTGACACAGTTACCTGGTGAACTAGCTGAACAACACCAGCCAAAGATCATAGATAGCTGACTGCCTGTTGGTTTTGGTTACCCACCCTGCTTTAAATGATGATTCCATGTTACTTCAAACAAACCGCACTGTCACTGTGAACTCATTTTTAATTTATCCTCTGTTCAGACAGTCTCTGTTTCTCTCTCGTCTCCTGCACCAATGGCACTGTCGGTAGCTGTCTGGTTGTTGAGTTACAGGCTCAGCTGTGTGTGTGTGTGTGTGTGTGTGTGCGCGCGCCCGCTGCTAACTGAATGAAAAGACCTTTTGTTTGTTGCATACACACACACCATCTCACAGCAGTGTCAAATAAAGCCTGACAAAAATATGTGGGAGAGCTAAAAAGGATGAATGCTGAAACAACCTTGAAGGTACCATGGGACTTTGGGGTTGTCTCACATCACTGCCTTCTGCTTAACAAACTGTGATTTGTTGAGCTTTGTCTAACCAGGAAGACACAGAATGTCAAAAAGCTGCAAAGATAAGTATAGGAGAAAAATAGGAAACAGCCAGGAAATGACCTAATCTCACGCTCTACTGAGCCATGTATTCACTGCGGAAATTCAACACCAGCCAAGTCACGGAAAGTTTGTCAAACTAGACACATCTCCAGGTTAAAAATTCATAATTTAAAGGTTATCGCTTTATTGAAAACTAAGTTTATAGCCACAGTATGAAAATTAAAGGACAACCTTGCTATGTTTGGACTGAGGATGGCACTGGAGGGAAAGGCCATAAAGAGGGTTTGTCCTCTGTGTGTTAGCCGTTTTAGGATCATTCACACTCAGCTTAACATTGTCAGACTTGGTTTAGCTTTCATCAGTCTGTCAGCCTCAGCTATACTTAGGCTCAGCTGTGCTTTGGCTGAATGACAACATGCTGATGTTAACATGGATAATATTAGCATATAAGTGTGTTGTGTTTGCATTTATCTTATAGCACAGCTGAGCCTGAAAGAAAAAAAATCTTGGACAAAACATTATGACTAGCTGCTGGCTGTAGAAAAAAGTAATGGGATCACCAAAGAAAAATTCTCTGGGGACCATGTAAGTCAAATTTCATGGCAAACAAATAGCTCCTGAGTTATTTAACTTTGGACAGAACTGCAGACAGATCAATGTTGCCACCCCTACAGCTACGCTACTTCCATGCCTAGAAAGAGATTAGAAGCATTAGTAGCATGTGCGTTAGACAGACCATAGATAGACTGGCTCTTTCAATCTGTGTTCCTTAGAAGTGTTAAGCTTCCACACCCATTTCCTATCTGCTCTGAGATACAAATCCTCTGATATTTAGTTTTAGATATGGCTCTCTGTGCTGTTTCTTTCTCTAAAGTGATTATTTTGTGTTCCAGCTATAAGCCTTGAAGCTAAGAAACACCACAGGGGGCAGTGAATATGCTGGTGTGAATGCTGGTGTCCACGTACTAATACAGAGAAATGTGAAGCTTTAATGATCATTTTAGAAAAATGCTACCTTTGCCCTTTGCCTCCTTCACAGGTCAAAAGTCTGGGCCAGCTACAGCATAATTGCTGAAGTTAGTAGGGGTTTTTGGTTATTAAAATGGGTTCTTTAAAAGTGCTGTATCATATATGTCATTAGTGTAATTACGCTATCGATTGCTATCCTTCACTGACCTCTGTGGTGTATTTCACATTATGAGATTCACAGTTTGTTGCTTTCTGGCACAAGGCAACACAAGGGTGCTTTTCTTCTAGAGCAAACTGAGCTGAAGCAAAGTCTATTTTCTATTTTCTTGAAAAGGATAACTTTCAAATGTTTATTATCTTCAGTGAAGCCAAAGACAAATCTCACAGGACCAACAGAAAGTATACATGAAATGTGATTTACTGTATGTTTAAACACATGAATGATAAAGATGCTTACCAATTTTTTATTATCACATCTAATTTCACCTAAAAATGGTATATTGGTAAACTAATTTCTTTAATACACTTTAACCGCTAGGTGCACTTATTACTTTTCATGCGTACAAACAGTAAACACACAAGTCAATGGCTTGAGTTACCTGTGTGTTCTCAGCGAGCTAAAGATGAACACATGACCTTGATCTCAGCTTCACCAAAGGCTTAGTGACAGTTTACCCCCCTCGCCCATTTCTCCGCCTGAACTTGAAGAGCTTATAGATGCTTACATAACAGTGGAGCAGCGTGCTGCCACCACTGGCAGGTTATCAGTGTTAGCGGACATCAAGCCACAGCAGGAGGAATGTGGCAGGCAATAGCTGACTGCTTTAACTGCAAATAAGAACATTTACAGCAGATTAGCGTTATTTTATCCAAAAAAATGCATACGCAATTCATACAAATTAGCTTTATTTATTTATTTATTTGCTTGGCATGGTATACATGATGCATTTTCTGTGAATCCTGCTGCAAACCAAATGTCACCAAATTAGAATTTAAAAGCATGATCTGGTGTCTCTAAGATAATTTTACTTCCTTACATTAATTCAGTTTATGTACGGTTACTAAGACAATACCAGAACACATAGTGTCCAAATGATTTAACTTTTTTAAAAATTATTTTTTTATTTATTTTTTGGTTTTGGAACTTTTTTTGAACCATAGATCTTTAAACCAGCAGACATTATAACTTGTCATAGCAGGACAATCACAGGTGTTACTAATAACATTAATGATGGCTCCCTTCTATTTCAGTGTCCCAGTAAGCCATGACAGAATGACAGTGAGACACAGCTAAATGGAATTCAGCCATCAGTCATTTTATTCTTTACACTTTAGCAATTAGCAAAATACTTGAAGATTTTCTGTCGATTGACTATGAATCAATCAATTAATCGACTACTTGTCGCAGCTCTATCTGCCTTAAATTAAAATGATTCTGAGTTGTATTAGATTTGCACATCAAATTCAACCTTTTGGGATTAAGTGCAAGTACTGTACCTTTTCTCCAGTGTCCCAGTCCTTAAAAGGAAGCTAGTTTTTGGTCTTATCTTAATCTGAATAATTAGGATAGGTCAAAGGTAGAAAAATTTCCACACAAGGGTTAATTAAAAATTATTGACACTGCTGCTCGTCTAGGCTTAAATGAACACAAATACACAGGCTACGTTAATGAAAAACATCATTTGACAAATCTCATGATGTTTCTAAAGTTGCAGTTCTTTTCTTCCAGCCAACACCCCTCTCCCTCTCTGCTGACTAGGCCCTTCTCACTCTTCTCCTCTTTCTCTGATCCATTTCCAAGCACCTCTCACTCTCGTTCCAACCTTCTTTCGATCCTTAATGCTTTCCCCTCTGCTCTCCCATCCCCCCTCAGCTTCACTAAATCCCTGCTCCACTACTCTCTCGGCTTTTCTTCCATCCACTGTGTACACTGCAATGTAATACGTCTTCCCTTCCCTACTTCTGCCTCTATTATCATCTTTCTCCATCCTTTCATCTATCTCCTCTCTCTGCTCCCATGCTGCTGCACACACAAATATCCAACCAAGATGGACTGCAGATGGTTTCAGCCACATCATCTCACAGTCCCACAATACTTTTTGTGCAGGTGGCCACAGCAGATTTTACTTCCCAACCCCTTTGAGAGAGTTAGTTTGTAGGAGATACCATACTAGCATTGCCACTATTGTATACCTTATATCTACTTCTAAAAGAGAACATCTGCAAGGTTTTGTGCTTCCTCTTAGTAGGAGGCATTTCAACAGAACGACACAAGCATTTATAGAGGTTAAATGCCTTTCTCAAGGACGACTAATTGCTTTTTAAACAGGAAGCAGAGTAGAGTGTTGACCCAGCAAGCTTCTAGTCACAGGCATCTTTACAGGCATCTTTATCATTATTACAGTGGAAACATCTTACAGTGATCACATCTGTTCGAGTCAAATTACTCACTATATAGTGTATATTTCCATCTGTTGTTGTCAAAAAGTGGCAACACTGTAAGCGGACTACTTGATTCATTACTCTAAGCAAATTATTTAAACAGCATTATTATAGGAATCATTCTGTACCAAGCTTGATCCATGCAAGTGGTGGATCACTGTAATTATTATGATGTATTAAAGACTATTCTTAGGGGGTTTAATTGATGTAACAGGGAAAGGTAAGACAGTGTTCACTGACCTTCCAGCTTTAGTTATTTCTCACATGTAACTGTTCTTGTGAGACAAGAGTTAGACTGATATGGTAGAGACAGTAGCTCAGGTGTCAGGCAAGCAGATAATGGTGTTCTCCAGGAATCTTACAAGGCTGAGTCTTACAAGAATGTTTACAAGATCTTACTGGCTCCACAGACTACAGTACAACTCATGGATAGTGATAGATTCCAATATAAAGTAGCACTGGAGTCTAAACATCAGATACATTTGTTGTTCTAGGTTAAGGCCAGTTAAAAATGTCCTAAGACATATGTGAAATGTATCTTTAAGTACAGGAAATCGAGGAAGTGGTATGGTAATCAATATCTTGATACTGATAGATGTATTTGAGTACATCAGCAACAACTTTTGGTGCACTCTTGTGTGTACGCGTAGCAACAACAAAAACTTGTCATTTGGCATTGTGACTAGTCATAGAAGGAAAAGCACAGATGTAACTAGTAACACCAATGATGGCTTTTGTCCATTTAGCAGTGCCAGTGAGCCAATATGCACAGCACCAAGGCCTGGGAACCAGCGTACCAAAATGGAATACTATTAGGGCTCCAACTAATGGTGATTTTCATTATTGACTATTTTCCCAATCAACAGATTTTAGCTACAAAATGCCCATCAACTAGTGTGACACATTTTTCAAACCAAGAGTATACATTTACATTACATTAAAAAATAAATAAATAAAAGCAGCAAGTTCTCACATTTGAGAAGATGCAAGAGAGAATGTTTGGTGCTTTCCCTTAATAAATTACTTGAACACTTAATCAATAATCAAACTAACTAATTGATTAGTCAATCTATCATCGGGCGAGTCTTGCCTCTAAGGGCAAGTATTAATCTTTTCATCAAGCAATGTTTCTGCCAGTAACTCTGAGACTGCAAAGGCAGCAGAGAATAAGGAGTCTGTGGAGCCAAATAATAAGGAACCACTGATGCCTTGAGTTCAACTTCAAGGAAGGATTTGAAGGATTTTTATTTTTATGGCATTTAACAATAATCAAAACATTTATATTCGTTCTGCGCTTTAGTGCATTTGTTGGTTTTGTTGGAGAAAGTTACCGCCTCTTCTTCTCTGTCCATATTTCTACCCTGATTCAGAATTTCCAGTCAGCATGTAATTACCACACTGTTGTTCAGATCCACATAACAGCACAGTGAACATGTCCCCAGTATATTGATAGTGTCCCGGAAGCTCTCACTGCTCTTTAACAGTCAGACAAATGAGCACAAAATACAGAGCAGGCCTGGGCAACATTCATCTACACACACACACACACACACACACACACACACACAGACGTCTAAATCCATTTTAATCAGTGAAGGATTGCAGCCCAAGAGGCATGAACTGAACTATCATAACAAGCTAGAGGGCAAGAAGCTGTGTGCATTTGTGTCAATGTGTGTGACTTTAAAGTCTCAAAAAGGACAGCTGCACATCCTCCATGCACATATTTATTCAGAAACACAAATTTGCAGTCGTGACTTGTGTCCTTCCAATTTTACTCAGTATCCCAAAGCCAGCAGTGGAAGAAATATTCAGATTTTTATGTAAGTAAAAGTAGAGATACCACAAAGTAAAAGACTAAGTAAAGTAAATTACAAGTGGAAAAGAAAATGTACTCTAGTACAAGTACCATAACAATATCGGCAGCAAAACGTACTTAAATGTTAAAAGTAGTAATACAGTGGTGGTTTTCATGAAGCTGAAGTATTTGTAGAATTCTGCATTCATGCAGAATCGCCTCCTTTTCTTTCAACATATAGCATAAAAACATAGCATAAACAAACAATCTTGATACGGATCCGAAATTACAGATGTAGACCATTATACCGGCTTGGCCTATTTATCACGTTTATGTGAAGTAGAAGTATGAAAAAACACAAATATAAAAGTAGTTGAACAATAAACCTAACTTAAAATTAAAGTACAGTATTTAAATAAATATACACTGATACCTTTGTACTAGCACCCACACCCTAACAAGCAAAAAGACTTCAAGGAATCCATAGCCATTCCTCTGACTGGAAACAGACCGGGACCCTGATCGGTTCCCTGAGAAACTCCTAGCACCGTGACGATACTTTCGCAAACCTCTGACAGAAATGTTGCACCAACATCGAGGGGAGGTTCATGTCGAGGCCAAACCACTAAAGGCCTGCAGAGGCTACACATGGGCTCTGCATCAGTGGTTTCTTTGACTGGGAGAGTTTACATAGGCTTCAAGTGTTGTGAACACAGTCTGACCTGCAGGTTTTAAAATAACTTTTTTGTCACAGACTCACTCTGAAACACAATGGATTTCAGGGAAGCATTATGATGGCAATTATCAAAACTTTCATTAAGACAAATTTGCCAATCCTGCCTTTCCCTTCTAAATAAATATTTAACCTGCAAATATAATTTGGTGAACACAATTTCTCAAGATACTTTTTTAAATGTCATGGTTGCAGATATTATTAGCATTATCAGCGGGAATAGGATGGTTTGTTTCCCTCAACAAGAGAGTTTTAGACAAAAAAAAGGGATTGGGATATTGGCAGGTCCTTCAAAACAAGCCAATCAAAGCATTTAGGTAACACTTTGTTTTACTGTGAAGTACAGCTGCAGATAACAGAGTGTTGAAAAACTCTATTCAGGGAAAGTGAACACACAATGAGCCCTGCATGGTAAATGATTTTTTTTAAATCAGATATGCTCACATAGAAAAAGCAGCACATACTAATACATCAAACACATACAAACACACACACACACACACACACACACACAGAAACTATTCACTTCCAGCCTCCGCAGGCCCTCAGTTACATAACACAGACAGACACATTCCAAGATCAGGAAGAGCAGCTGAACACTTAGAACAGGCACGCTGTCGCCTGACACACTGAATCAGTTGTGGTTTAAATTTGCAGTGATGGGATGATTCGCTCAAAACTCACAGGTCCCTTCTCACACTGACAGGTCCAGCACTGAGCTCATTAGAGAACACATTGTAAAAACACTGAAGTGCTAAGATACTGCTGTTGAAAATTCACATTCACAAAACAAAAAAATGTGTTTATGTCATTTATCAAGCAAAAAATGAAATCATTCACTGGCTCCAAATTGTTAATAGTGGACAAGTTTGGACAGTTGGACAAAATGAGGAATTTGAGGGTGATAATTTGAGCTCTGACAATGTTTAGTTAAAAAATGTCATTATTTTACAATAAATGATCTGAAAAATCCAAATAATCAAGAAATTAAATGATAATAAATTTGAAGGTCAGCTGTCGACCAAAAGAGAAGGTGGTTCACAGCGCTGGAACTAATCATTATTTTCATTTTCTCGATGAATCAGTTTTCACTATGAGGATTACTTAAAAGTCAAAAATGTCAATCACAGTTTCTCAGAGTTATTATGTCAAACACGTCAATGATTTATGTTGTAGAAATATCTACTGAAGATAGCATGTTAACCAGCCATGAATCTGCCAATCCTACTGCAGCAAAGGCATGACCCGCCCTACTCTCCTTCATGTAGCCCTTGCTGAAAGAACAGGAAGATTTTGCTTTTCTGCTGTGTTCAGAGATAAGACTGTCCCCAGGGAACACTGTTCCCCTGATTAAGACTAGACCCTTCATTTTCATAAGCTCAGGCCTAAAAATGTCAGTGTGCTTATTCTTTGTGATTTTAATAGTCATGTACAGTATGTTGTCCTTCCCATTCCCAAACCTCACATGCTTTAGATGTTATAGACTATTTTAACCTTGTTTAATCTGTCATAGGGGCCACACACACTCTAAAGGTCACACTTTAGACCTTGTACTCTCATCTGGTTTCCCTCTGTGTGTCTAAATTTCTCTCTGAGCATCTTACTTTGGTGGATATGCCTATAAATGACCACAATGATGTTGTTCTACTACAACTCCCTACTCCTAGTCTTAACCTACAACACACTCTGGCATTCTCAGTGCTGGCTCTGCAGGTAACTTCTTTGATGCTTTTAATTGATCGCCCTTTAATCCATTACACCTCTTCTCAATCTGGATGCAGTGCTAAATTTAACAGCCTAGCCTAGCAATCCTTGACTAAATGTTTACAACCAGGAAAACAAACATCGAATAACCTCCCTTTTCTGAATCACACTTGAAGAACAACGAGTCAGAAAAAACTCATTGCTTACCTAAAAACCAAATGTTAATTTATCAAAAAGCAGTTTAAGATGCAAGATTGGCTTTTTAGGGTAACTGATTCTGTTATTAGTGATCCCTCCACCTCTTTCCCTGAACGAGATGTTGAGCTACCAAACAAATGTCTTGCTCTTTTTGTAAATATGCCGTAGAATATCAGGTCGCAAATTCAGCCTGACTCTTGCATTCTTTTTATTCCCCATGTTAATTCTGCCTCTTTTACCCAGTTTCAACCCATTGCAATTTCACTGTTAGAGAGTGCAGTCTCAATCCCTCCTCTTGCATATTACATATAATCCCCACTAAACTGCTCAAGGATGTATTTTTCACGTTTAGCCGTGTTATCTGGCAATTTTTTAACAATTCTCTGGCTTCTGGTTCTTTTCCTGACAGCTTTAAGCATGTTATTGTTCACCCATTGCTAAAGAAACCTAATCTGGACCCCCTGTTCTTAATGATAGAAAAATCTCCAAATTGTTTAAATCTACAGTTCTGGAGAAAGGAATCTCGTCTCAATTTATATCTTTTATGAATAATAATAGTGGCTTTAACAGTTTACAGTCTGGCTTTAGAGCATTCCACAGTACAGAGACAGCTCCTGTAAAGGTCACTAATTGCTGGAGAATTATTGTGAGCCATGTTCAGGTGTGATAAATAAGTTTTGGGGACTGATGAAGACATAACATAGCATGGTTTATTGAGCCCTGCTGAGGAAGTACAGTACCAGCATACAACAACCAAATCTAAAGCATAACAAGACTTTTGGTGCCTTTCATGTTTCTGTCCTTCCCCTAGTTTCTGTTGGATTTCCCTATTAGGTCATCTTGAACTGGCCTAGAACAACAAATCTATCTGATGTTTAGACTCCTATGATACACCAAATTGGAATCTATTAATATCCGTGAGTTGTAGTCAAATCTGTGGAGCCAGTAAGTTCTTGTAAACATTCTTGTAACCTTGTAGGATTTTCATTGATCAACACTGATATCTGCTAGCCTGACGTCTGAGCTACTGTCTCTTACCTTATCAGTCTAACCGTTGTCTCCGTAACAAGGACAGTAACATGAGAGAAAAAAATAGATCGGGAAGGTCAGGGAACACTTGTAGGGTCAGCTAATGACTCCAAGCAAGTCCTGTCTTACCTTGCCCTGTAACATCAATCATGCCCCCTAAGAATATTCTTAACACTAATGACCTACTGCTGACAGCAGACAGAGGTGACTGCTCGATTTAAATTTTTTTAGATCAATATAGTCAATCATGGCTTCCTCTTACATTGCTTAAAAATGAGGGTAGGAACAAAGTCCTTATAGGCACGTCATGCCACTTGGCAGACCATTGGCTTTCTAGCGGGAGGGGCGGGATAGCTGCCATCTTTACTGTTACAGGCTTTCCCCATAGAATTGTATTGAGGATGTGATTAAGTGGCGTGTCTCCTCTGTAAACCAACTCTGGTAGAAATCAAAGACCAGACTTAGCTTTTTACACACATACCACTCCAACAGAATTTCTTCTCTCACTCTGGGTAAATGACTTCCTCTTCAACTCAGTTCAGGTTTAGAGTCCCTCAAGGCTTCATTCTTGGCCTCCTTCTGTTCTCTATATGCATGCTGCCTCTTGGCTATATTATAACAATGATAAGTCTGGGGTCATTCTGTCCGGTCCTCCATACTTCATCAGCTCTTTTGGTCTATGTGGTCTGTCAATTAATATTAATAGGGCTGCCAGGAATCTTTATATTTATAAATTATTTTATGCTAACCTTTGTTGTTCGGCCATGTTTCTTCCAGCTCAGGATGATCTCTAAAACTAGGTCACTTTTATCAATTGCTGGTTTACCAAAAGTTATATATGCTTTTATTTAATCACAGCTTGATTACTACAATGCACTTTGTTCAGGTATCAGCCAGGGCTCCCTCCACCATCTACAAAGGGTAAAAAACACTGCTGCTCAACCCGTTATCACAACAAAGATATATGATCACATTACCTCTCTGATGTCTTTCTTTCTTTAATCAATGCATTTCTGCTTGATTAAACAGATGGATGGTTTTGTGCAAATATTTATGATGACATAAAACAGCAACAGCCATTTCAATATTCCTCTATACCGTACATTTATCAGGCATTCTCAGGGTTAACCTCCGCAGAAAATCTTCATTACAAATCAACCAACTATTTACCTGAAAAAATCCAGGTTAATCATCTGAGAAAGAAGAACTGTTGCAGCAACTTCTGCTGCTACCAGTAATAGAACATAAAAAAAATACAATTTCCCCAAATGAACAGGTACCCATCTATCTTCAGGCAGTGACTCACAGGAAAGTAAGAAATGGATGATATTATGCTGCAGAAGCAAGCAGGTGCCCAACATGCTCACAATGTAAATATATCTTTCTTTTTCCATAACAGAGGACAACTGTATTTTCAAGTATTTCCTCCCCTCTCATCTCCTCCATTGATTTTAAGTTGTTTTAAGTCTCAAACAGCATGGTGTCAGACTATGTCATACCAGCGTGGACTGCCATTGTCAAATATAACACAAACTTAGAAATACATAAACTGATACAATAGGGAGATATCACAGGAAACCACAATGTGCCATATAAAACAAATAAATAAAATAAATAAAAACACCACAATATATTTACTAAGAAGTCACTTTGAGATCACTACTGCTCACTGTCACTAAAGGAATATTACATAATTACTACGACGATTTGCAGCGAGGATACATTTCACATTCATTTAACTAAGTTACAAAACGAATAGGGTAATGCTGTGGCCATGACGGTAGTATTGCTGTTGAGGCCAGTTATCTGCATCCCCACCAATATTGCATGCAATCAGCAATGCTTCTCAAGACACCAACCTGTATATCATCCAGAATACATCAGGAAGTACAGCCAGCCTGCCTTCAAAATAAAAGCCTGGGTGTGTACACTAGAAAAGAATGTTTTCAATAGCCTAGTGCATCTACGGCATGATCCAATGTGTTGGATCATATTCTTAGATATGTAAGTGCTTTTCACTAATGTTGTAGGCCTCCATTTTATGACTTTATCCTTGCCCAAATCTTTTTAATTGGTTTTGACTGCCAGACTAGCATCTCCTAGTAAATACAAATCATTGGGGGTTTTTCTATATAACAGCCCTTGTTTAATATTGGTGAAATATTGACCATTTGTATCCTGGTCTTCTTTTAATTTATTTGTGCCTCTTTGATAGTTATGTTCAGTTTTGCGAGTGAAACTTTATTTTATTATCTTTTATAACTTTATTATTCTTTTGTAATTCAAGTGATTCTGACTGCCAAATGAATAAGCTTATCAAATTAATTTTTCAACATCATATTTAGTTCAAGGATTTCGCTACGCGACCATGCTTTTATTTTGCTAAATATTAAGCGGAAATCGCATCTTTGATCTGTCCACCTTGACACTGGTTATGTACCGCTGTTGTTCCAGCAATATCGGGTCATTATGGTGATAACATTGGGGTGCAGGCCGCTGGTGTGGCAACGTTGAACCACTTGAGTGTATCATGAACGTCATGTAACTGTCTGTTATAGTATGATTGTGTTTTATCAAAGGTTTTCATCCGGTTTGCATAACGTTAGTCTTTTAACCCGCAAATAAACGATGACACACCGATGTGTCAAACCGTTAACCAGCCGCTTTGCTGCCATTGTGCCACTACCTGCTATAAAAAATACGTAACGCCACCAACCTAGCTAGCATCATCTTTTCTTTAAAGCGTTTCACGTCTGTTTAAAGACGACAAGCCAATTTGGGAGCAGAAAATATCGGTTGAAAGCCGAGGCTGCGTCTTCCCCGGTATGACAAAAGGCATCTTTTGATGCGATGCTGCTAAACTGAACATTTTCTCCGTTTTCCTCCGCCTGTCCTCACTCGGCTCTAACCAAATAACCCCACACAAATCACAATTGAACACACTCACCTTGCCGCAGTTGGTCAACAATAGGTCTGTTTTCGATGAAAAGCATATGTAGCTGTGGATAAGCGAGCTGCTGGGCTGCTAGTCCTTGACGCGTGGGAATATTGTTTTCTCTGCGAGACTGCAGGGCGCACAGCGGCGTTGCATCGCAGGATGGGCTGGGTTGGAGCGTCACGTCAGCCTGAGGTCACAGCTTGGTCCCAGACTGGATTATCTAATCCTGGGTGGGACGACTGGCGCTCATTAGGCCTGTCACCTCAGCATGGCATCCACTGAAGCTATATTGATTAGAAAACTGAACCGGCATTAACAAAGTGGCATTATGTAATGATCTTGCTTATTTCACACAATTTATGATAAATTTAAATGTCATTTATTCAGCACAATTTTATGCATGCAAGTGTGTGCATAAAATTGCCACACATATACATAATTACTGTGTAGTAAATCCCTTACATATGCCCAACGTTAAATGTCTCCCCCACACTGACCCATGCAGCAGGGATATGGGTCTAAAAGAATAGCAAATTGCAGACTTTATACAATTTAGAGTAGTAAGTTGTTTTCCAGGAAATTCAGTGAGACAAGGGCTATAAGTGTATAAGGGTCTCAAATGTGAAATGATCCAACTATAGTATCACTTAATTAAAATGGCAGATGATAAAATATATAAATAGTTTATTTGAAGTGAATCTCCATGGCCAAAGGAGCTCTCCTCTTTGAGGAGGTGGGCATGCTGTAGGTTTAGAGAAATAATTTATTTTGCACTGTTAGCGCTATTAAAAGCTAGCATTTATTGGATGAAAGTAGATGATACAAAAAACTGATGTAGACTGGAGACAAGATATCTATAAGATAAATGAATGTTTACATACCATCCAAATATAGTTTGAATTATTGTCTTTTTTTAAAATCACAAGTTATTTAATTAGAACCAGTAGTAACAGTGATAGGACCTGCACTGGGTCAGGCATAAATGAGTAAGATTCAGATACTTAAATGTCCATTTTGTCCCTTGTGTAGACAGAGCGCCATCTGTTGGTTATACAATGTTACTGTTTTTAAGGAGCATATTTTGAACCTATGCTCTTATAATAGATTACTTCTTGTACTGTTGTAAAGAATGCAAGATGCTCACTGGAGGCTTACATTTGTCAGCACCTCAAAATGCTTTCAGTGGTTGAATATAAAATGTTATTTGTAAGCTAAAAGCCTCCATATTTTAGAAACGCCTGACATCACACACAAGGAAAACCATTTTACATCTTCACGTCCGGCTCATTTGCCATAAATTTAGTGTAAAATTGTTTTTCTTTAACATGAGGTCATTACTCTATTGCTGTTGAACTCCGTCAACCACAGCACTGCAAGTCAGAAAGAAGAAAATTAACATAAAAACTTAATTGATGCCTTGATAATTAATATGATACAATATGGTTCTTTGAATTGAATTTTGGCTGTTTTTTACATAGCCACTCACAATAAAATTATTTTAACAATAAAGGTGAAGCTACCAAAAGCCAAGTATGACAGAAATGGTGAATTCACCATTTATTATAAAGATGAATACAATAATAGCCACAATTAACCCTTGACCTAAAACACAGTACTAAATAAGACAACCAAAATACATGATGCATCTTTTTTACTAATGTCTGAACCCCTTTGTATCTTAATTTCAGCTCTTTTAATTTCACCTGTTTCCAATCAAGCAGTTAGGAAGTGAGAGCTCTGGTTGGCTTTCAAAGCAAGGAACTTTGATACTGCATCACTGAGGAAGGAAAAGTGAGTTGTGGTTGTGTAAGTGTGGTGTTGTTATAGCTGCTCTTCAGAGCCCCACAGTTCCCAGGGAGCACTAAACGTACAATTACAGTATAGTATTACTTGTTCAATGAAATTTCATTTAAGGTCAGTTCTTGGAGGTTCTCATGGTATGTCATTTTAGGCCCCGACAGTGGAATCATTTTATGGTGGCGAAGGAAGTGTCTGGCTACAGGCCTAACCAGGGGTTATGAGGTGCTCAAGAATCTGAAGGGTAAGATTGCCTGAATTTTAACCCATACAGTCTACAACCTGTTTAAGGTGATCAATTGTGATCCTACTCTATCATTTCAGGGCTGATACTTCAGTGTGTGCTTGATATCTTCAACTGATTGGGCCCAGTAGAATCTCAAAATAAAGTGCAATTTGTACTTGTGACTGTATTTTTCCCACTTTAACTTAATTCAGATGGTCGTCTGATGTCTGCATCGTAAAGTACTAAACCCACTTGTCTTAACAAGTAGAATGATGCAGATAAAGTTGATCCAGTGACCTACAGTACGCTCAATCTGACTTGTTTTGGAAGAGTTTATGCACATAAACTAGAAATTCAAAAGTATTGGGAAAATGGGTGGTGGAACTCATATTCTTGGTACATCACATTTCTGCCGTCTTGAGCCTCAGATGAGATAATGTGATTGCCATCATGAAGCTCATCTTGGAGGCCATACAAGGAAACTGAAGGCAATCAAATCTTCTCAAGACATTTTTTACTGAATGCATACACATTTTTATTGGAAATGCATTTCTAATAAAATGATATTGAAATGGCATCGTCACAACACTAGACTTATCTAACATTGACTGACTGGGACAGACAACTATCCAAGCAAAACTGAGCATATATTTCCAGTATTTAAACTGTCTTCACAAACAGTAGTCCCACATAATAAAACACAGTTAAGAAAACATACCCAGTGTGATCTAATTAATGGGAGTCTTGAATTCTGATATGTTAAAGTAGTAGTTTTTGCATTGCTGAGAATGTGGTCAGTAATTTTGTGTTACATATGCAAATATGTGTATATGTGTAAATATGTGTAGGGCTTTCTATTGTTAAACCTGCAATAACTTGTTTTGCCACTGTACAGTGGAAACAGGTTGTGGACACAACACTGTTAACCAGGGGTTATGAGGTTCTCAAACTCAACCTGTTACATCGTGATGAAATAAATCTAGCCTACCCTTTAAGTCCAATATTCACTTCCCTATTTAGATCTGTTTTGTTGTCTGTTCTAACTCCGGATATAAATATCTAGGTTATTAGCCGCTAAATGCGCCACCCTGATTACCATGTAGTTGCTAATTTTGTCTGGCTGCTGTTTTTTGTTGGACGGATAGTGTATGGTTTTTAGGGAGTTTTCCCTTTTGTCAGTGGAAACAGCTGCAAACCAAAAACAATTTTCTGAGACTGAATCAAAAGAGTACAAGTGTGTGCTGGCAAAAAGCTGAAAGACTCTTAAAGCTCCATAATGTATTGGGCCAAAAAGGGCTCTATGTGTTTGTCTAAGCAACCCTTTTAAAAACAAATAGTTACATGATCCATTGTTAATGTAAAAGTGTAGATTATAGCAGATTCAAG
>JAPMOB010210110.1:0-13142 GCA_029875015.1 Lepomis gibbosus | reverse complement strand
GAGGTAGAATATTGCTATCATGTCGAACCTCTGGTCAGATAGATCAATTTACATATAAGGTTGAAAGTACCTTTGATTTATTAAAGTTAGACTATTTCTCCTTTACGTTGCATTGCAGTATGACCTTGAGCTTAGGTGCACTGATGTTTTTTGAAGAGTAAAAATATGTACTTTGGCCAAAAAATTAAACCAAGCAAATACAATCATGCCGGTGCTTCAGAGTTTGGACGGTTCCCTCGGAAAATCTTAACCTATTTAACTCTGTACTCTTCTGTGCTGAAAAGTGAACGGTAAACTGACTTTGCAGACTGATTTAAAGGATTTTGTGTCCTGTCTAGCGAGATGAATGCAGGCATCTTGAAGACAGAGCAGCACTATGACAGGATGATGTATAAGGAGGCTCTGAAGAGTGGCTTCTTTGAGTTCCAGGTAAATAAAATTTCCTTTAAAAAAAAAAACTGCAATACACTCTTAATCATCTTTATATATAAAGACAAGGATGCTTTTCATCCTCCCTATGCATTTAAAGAGATACTATTACAGATACTGCAGTGACACAGTAAACAGCAGACCGAGCATAATGTTAGCATGACAAGCTAATCTCAGCCTGAGCATGCAGCGATTTCACTAAATTGAAGTTAGTGTCTGTGGTAGTTTACCAATGATGATGACCTTTTAAACTGTTTTTGTGTGTATGTGCAGGCATCCAAAGATAAATACCGTGAGCTGGCTATCGAGGGCATGCACAGAGACCTTGTCTTCCAGTTCATAGAGAGACAAACTCTGCTGCTGGCCCCAATATGCCCACACCTTTGTGAATACACCTGGGGTCTTCTGGGCAAGGTAAGAAACTAACTATCATAATGTGGGTTTTATGTTCTGAGTTGCCTGTATGCTCTGACTTAAGGTTCAAATGACTTTCAACTTCACGCCCCTTCTGTCTTTTCGTGTTCATCTCCCCCGTATACTTTCAAGTAAAACAGAAACTACAGTTTAAAAGAAACATTTCAACTTCCTGTGTTCATTTAATCCATGAATACACCTGGGATCAACAAGCTTAGAAGTGTACGTCATAGAGGACCACGCTGGTCCCACTTCTCATTTACCTGTGTGAAATGGCTACTAACACACACACACACACAAACCCTCCCTCTGTTGGTGTACATGTCCACCAGGAGCCTGTCTTTACACCACAGGCTTCTTCTCATCGGTATGAAAGGAATGCACACACTGTTGCAAGCTCCCAAACAGCACAGAGAGCTGAGAATATTTTTAACACTCGAATGTATGAATATGAAAGAGTGCTACTGTGCTGGAGATGGGTTCTTTGCTTGTCGCTTAGCAACAACAAAGGCCCCACAACTCCAATCATGTGTTCAGCGCCGCGAGCTATAGAGCTAAGAGGCACTCAGTGGACACAAAGGTACACACATTAGTCTGGGATTCCTACACGTACCCAGTTAATACGGTGCGTGCCTAGTTTTGTTCTAAAGGTGGTTTAACCTCTGGTTGTGCTGTTAATTATATTCTGAAGCTCCGGCGGACCTCAAACTTTTGTTGCTTTTTATCATTCTCCACACAAAACACTTCCTGATCACAAAAATGCATTAACAACCATCTTTCCCCTTCATTCTTCTGATATCCCTTCTTTCCTCTCTGCCTCTGCCCGATAGACCAGTTCTCTGAGGAAGGCATCGTGGCCTGTGGCGGGTCCAGTAGACGAGATACTGATCCGTTCCTCACAGTACCTGATGGAGACCGCACATGACCTCCGGCTGAGACTCAAAGCATACATGCAGCCCCCCAAAAGCAAAGTAAGAAATGTGTTGTTTCACATGCTTCACTGCCACTTTCATTCACTGCTGTAATGGCTTTTTAAGTAATTGTGAAAATGAATATTGATTTCAGAATTGATTGCATTATTTTTAATAGTTTTGATGAAATCAAACACTTGTCTCAAAGTGCATTAACTGTGGTAATTAAATTGGAGGCAGTCTTTTCCCCCTCAGGTGTTGTTTAACTGTTTCATGATTGTTTAATGGGAAGAACAATGAGGCAGAAAATAATAAAAACAGCATATTAAGAGGTTTTGAAAATATCAGACAGCATGCTGAAAGTAGAGTTGGGGTTCAGGAGCATTTTATCATGGCTGAATCCAGTTTAACTCAGATCTGTTTATCAAATCTGATTTTTACATCACTTATTGAATCTATTTAGGTTTAAAGCTCGGCTAGCTAGACTAGTTAAAACCAAGAACTAAGCTCAGTCTTTTACCTGTTTGGACCTGGATATAAAAAAAAACTTCAGGTATAAAAGATGTGCCTTCTTATTGACTGACATGAATTTTCCAGTTGAAGACTGCATACAAATTATGTTTTGAACAAAACATGAGGTCTACTTGAAACCTGTTCTCCATGTATTTAATCTATTTTCCCATTCCCAGGCCAGTTTCACTGACCCTGTGTGAAGCATGCATACAAAATATGACGAATGATATCATCAATATGAATCAACTTTTTAATGGTCCCCCCCATGACCCCACTGTTTGACACAGCATTTGTAGATTGTCTCCCCTATCTCTGCCACTGCATCCTGTACATTGAGGGTCTACGGTTTGAGGGAGCCGTATGCTGTACAGGCAAATGTGCTATTTGTCATATTGGACTGTGTGACTGTCACTTTGGATACACTTGAGGATTTAAGTCTGTTTTGTGTTCACAGCAAGAAAGTTAGCCCGTTGTTGTTTAACAGTTTGACACTTCGATATATCGATGTAGGCAGCTGGAAGAATAGCAAAACAAGTATTGACAAGGGTTGAGACAGCCGATTTCTCAGGATTCCAGGCCGCTGTTATTGATTTCCTGTAAATGTTTTGTTGCCATGGAGGCAAGATGGAGGGATGATGGGGAAAAGAGGATAAAGAGGAAAACAGAAGAGGCTGAAACTAATAATGTTCATACCCGTTCATGTTTGTTGAGGAGGCAGATAGATTTTGTTGGCCTGGAAATTTCTAACCTTGTCCTCTCCCTGGCTGGAGCCTTCAGAGAAAATGTGACCATGATTTTACAAGACATATCACGATTTTGTTAATGTGCAAAAGTATGGAGCCAGGACAGTGACTAGATTTTGGCATTGAAAATAAAATGTGGTCTTGAAAACAAACCCTAAACTGAAAAAAGTGAAAATTGGCATTGACACACAATAAAAGCAAAAAGGTTTGAATTGGCACTGAAAAAAGTTTAAATGAAAAATAAAACAAAATTCCAGGCAAAATCTGGAAGGTACAAGGTAGATTTATTTATCATTTTAAAACAACACAGGGTTATATAACAAGTTATAGTTCCCTTTTTCCTACTCACAAAAGCTTCCAATAAAGAATGACTGTTACAGACTATATCTTTACACTTTCAGTGCAAGTAATAGGAATAACACCAACATTTGAGTTAAAAAATGTTTCTGCAATAGCATTGAGACTGTAAAGGTTCTATGACTTGCCACTGTGAAGGTGAAATGTTTACCATGATGTTTAATTTATAGTGGTAATATACTGTCACATCAAGACTCGTTTGCGAAAACACACACAGTACAGGATTGGAGTAGACTTGACAGCTGTCAGATAAAATAAGTTCACAGATTCCCGTCTTCATTCCAGAAGATCACACACTCACGCACACAAACAGTTTGCTTCTCATTGAGGCCACCCTCCCCCAAAATATATGCTGTCACTTTACTGAATAAAAGCAAAACCATCAAAGTCTTGTGTACCTGCCTATTTGGATAAATGAACGATTTGGATAAGTTTTATGCATTTTTTCCTCCAACAGAAAGGTGATTCAAAACCCCCAGCCAAGCCCTCCCACTGTACCATCTATGTTGCCAAGAGCTACCCTCCATGGCAGCACAGTGCCTTATCCCTGCTCGGCAAGCACTACAAGGTGAGGAACAAATGCACAACACAACATTCACACACAGATTCGATGATCATGTATGTTATGCTGTGTTTCCCACGAGCTACCCACTCTTTCACTCTCTCTGTTCCCATTCATCTGCGCGCATCTTACTGTCTTTTTTTTTTTTTCTTGGTGTCTGCCCAGAGCAACAACGGGGCCCTTCCAGACAACAAAGTGATAGCGAGCGAGTTGGGAGCCCTGCCTGAACTGAAGAAATACATGAAGAGAGTCATGCCTTTTGTAGCCATGATCAAGGTAAATCAGGTGGAAGTAGGGGTGACAGTGTAGTCATAAATATTAAATTTAATGCCAGCATTCTGCACATATTTGCTCGCAAAGTTCTTTTTTGTGTTCATTTTTTTCTCTGCTTGTTTAAGTTGAGTTTGTTTACCGCCTAAGAAGCTGTTTACCCAACTTGTCTGAAAGGTGGCTTATCTTTTGGTTTTTGCATACAGCTCTGCTTGGTCTAAGGTCTGAAAGATTTGTGTCTGTGTATTTTAAATGCTGTTTTTTTTATTATTCCTCTTTTTGTTAACAATGACAAAACTCCCAATATAGTAAAAGAGTTTGAGCAACAGTGTTACATTAAAATTCCAAAGAAATTTCAGGAATACTTGGTCTGCAGACTTTAACGTGTTTATTGATTGAACATGTGCAAAACACATTTTTGACAGGCTGTCTTAGCTTGTTCCTGTGTTTGTTTGCTACATTCATGAAAAATTGATTTTCTATCTTTTTTTTCCCGTCTACAACTTGGCTGTAGGTCTACATGTCTTATTCTTATTCCCTCCTATCACATTGCAAGCTGCATCACTTCTAGTTATGGTGTTCTTTTGATCTAATAGGAACTTTTACTAATCTGAGCATGGTAGGTAATGGTAAAAATGACAACTTTTAAATTAAAGTGTCACTGCATTTATTGTTTCTGTAATATCGAGCTATATACAGGTGTTGCTATTTAACTGCAGTGATCAAACAGAACAAAACTAATAGAGAGTCTTGTGTTCCTCCGTAGTCTGTCTCACAAGCTGGTCTTTTAGCTTTCAAGTTGTTTTCTCAGCCAGCTCTCCTTGTTTGATGGTTTGTTTTGGCAGCTTTTGTCGACAAAGCTTTTTTTCCCCTTAATAATCTCATTGTGGCAGCATCAGCATAACAATGAACTTTGTGCTTAATGCTGAATTATAAACTACAACCTGATTTCTCTAGTAGGTGGATAAAATAATGCATTTCCTCCTTCGTTTAACTGATGGCTTGTCAGAATATTTAGCAAATAGAAAGTGAATGTTAACTTGTGTATTACTTTGTGTCCTTTGTGTTCTGTAGGAGAACCTGGAGAAGAACGGGCCCAGGGTCTTGGATCTGGAGCTGGAGTTTGATGAGCGGACAGTTCTGATGGAGAACCTGGTCTACTTAACCAATTCTGTAGAGGTATCTTTTCTGATCCAATTCCTAAAATCATACAGTACATCTAAGGCTAACCCACTCGAGAAGTATCTGTCCCAGCCAAAACCCACCTGAGGGGTCTAGTATTTTTGCAAGCCCAGAGATGAGTAAAGGTGGTGATGTAATACTAAATTTGTTGAAGTTATACCACAAACCCAAGCAGCAAAAACATCTCAGCTCCAGCATAAATGTCAAGCTCTAACATGCCGTTGCAGCATTTTGATATCCTCAAAAATACCTCGACTTTAAAGCTGAGTTTCGCTACTTCTGCAAAAGTCAGTTGAGACAATGCTGAGCTGAGCTGTCACTCACGAAAGCCCTTAAATCTTTTGTCTGCACAGAAGCTTAGCTGAGACAAAAAGTAAAACCCAAATCCCAAAGATACTTTAGTGAAACCAGCACAGATTTAACCACAGGAAAGGAGAATTGTACATAATGTACATCAAGCTAATACCCTGAATCCAATTCCCATGTTTCTGATAGATCATAGCTAAAAATAAGCTGCCACTCAAAAGGCTAATGATGCAGAAATAAGCTGTATCATGTAGGACTGAGAAACAGTGATGTATCACTTACCTCACAAACTAATACTACGATTGGGGTTCAACTTCCACCTTAAATCTGTCTATTGTGAAAACTTCTTTACAGTCATGTTACTTTGTGCAGTTTCAAGCTGAAATGTCATTCCTGATTGGGAATGTGTGACAGATTAGTGTAAAGCCAGATGTTGCGTCTCTGATCACTGCAGGAGCCTTGTTAACACCACCAGCGTTTGCCAGGGGGCATACCAAACACACCTGTGTACACACACACTGTCTGGTGGTGGACTGATCAGCTGATTATCGTTCTTTTTCACATCGCTCTTCCTCTACAGCTGGAACAGATAGACGTCTTGTTTGCATCAGAGGCTGACGACAAAGTGAAGGAGGACTGTTGCCCGGGCAAGCCGTTCAGTGTCTTCAGATCAGAGGTAAATGCTTTTGGCTGTATGTTGGCTGTGCACATCCCTTCTGCAGGAGTGTTTGTGCGTCCCTGTACACTAAAATCGATAATTAAGTTGCGTGTTTGTGCATTTGTGTTGTGCCTCCCCAGCCTGGAGTGTGTGTTTTCCTGGTCAACCCTCAGCCATCCAATGGCCTGTTTTCTACAAAGGTTGACATCCGACAGGGGGACAGCAAAGACAATATCATCCGAAGGCTAGCCAAGGTCAACAGACTAATCAAAGGTTAGTAACAAATCGGGCCTGGGACTAATGTCCTATATCATCTCCTCTGTCCTTTTCCATTTTTTCTACCAGTAAAGGTGGATGGGAGTAGTTTGATTGCAACAGTAAAAACACCTATTAGTTTTTTCGATCTCATTAACAGATGAGTTTTCCTGTGCTGTTAATGTAAACAGCCTAATGCAGTAAGTTTTACTGATTAGTCAGCTTACATAAAGTGGTTGACTTCATATCAGAGACAGGCAGTATCTCCTGAAAATTTAGACTGGCATGGTAAAGGATGTAACAATATGCTATGTACAGTAGTTATTTCTGCTTTATTTCAATAGCATGTGATTTAAATGCAAGTTGGGGGATAATTGCCGTTAAAGTTACAATCAATTAACTGTTAGCTACTACTTGCATACTGTGAATCCATTGCCTCCAGCATTGTCTTAAAGCAATTTCAGTAGGCATCAGGTCTTTACATATATGCAGTTAGGGGGTGCAATTATCCTTCCACATTTGGCTTTAACCATCATTATATCCAAAGCTACATGCTTTATAAAATGACAGTTTATACCCATTCTATTCTGGTAAAAACGGCGAAGGCAAATATCTCTACCAGTGAGCTGCTAGGACAACCAGCACCTGCCATCCAAGAAACTTCACTCTTTCCCTGCCATCATTTCACCCCTCCTGTGTCTTATTTCCACAACTTTCCTTCTTATTCAGTTGATTTCATCCCTTTCTCTCTTTCTTTATCTTTTGTCTCTTTGTCTCTCTCACCTCATCTCTGACCCCTGACTCTGCCCTTCTCCCGTCCACCAGATCTGTCCAGAGTGAAGTTGATGCGGTACGAGGACCCTATGCTAGGGCCCCGGCGAGTGCCCGTCCTGGGACAGGAGGAACAGGGCAAACTGCCCATTTCCAACAAATCTGTGTTCAACATCAATCTGGAGGAGAAGAGGGTCACTCTGGCTGACAACGGCCTCACTGTGGACATAGGGGACAGTCTGATTTATCTGGTTCATTAGAGTAACATTCGCGCACTAGCCCTCTCTCGCTCTCTTTCTCTCACATACAGGCACATTCAGCAGTGAATAATTTGTGAAAGGTTCAAATCATGAAATAAACAATAAAATAAAAAATAAAACTTAAAAAATGGATTTTGACTCAAAGCCATAAAACACTGACTGCAAAGTATATGTATCTTTTATGATTCTGCACCATTTGCTACTGCCCATGGTGTTAGATTTGACAGATATACAGGTTCTCACTGTTTTGTACTTTTTCACTGCTGAATGCAACATAAGGGAGTATATGAAACTAATGGAACCTGAAAAGTTTGCTTCTATTATCCTTTAAAAAACACAGATACTTGCAGTAAATTCAGTGCTGCATTTTTGGTACTTCTTCAATGGTGTGAAAAAAAATTTAATTTTGAAAATATCTCAAACCTTCCCATAAGAATTTAGTCTTGTAGAATAACACCAGAATTTGTATTCTATTTCGTCTTTTCTTTGTCTGTTAGATTACTCTTAAATCTAGTAATTCTTCTTGACAAACACACTTTTCCTATTTGATATGATGAATAAACAAACAGCTATCTGTATAATAAAGCTTTAAATAAAGTGGGGGTTTTTGACACCAAACATTCTACAATTTCCTGATCTGTCCTGGCCAACCAGTTCTTTTGTGTTATTACACTGTGAGACTGCTCCTGCATCCTGCTGAATTCCTGTTTTAATATAGATGGTAATGTGTCTGCTGTGCTGTTTTATACATCGAAGGAGAGGCACATCACTCCCTTATGCTTTGTCAGCCTGTCAGCTATCCTATTTTCTATCTGTGGATGGTGCTTGTCTCACTTGTGCTTTTCCAGGGAAACAATAAAACCTATGAAATATTCAGCCTCCTTGTTTCTTGTTTCTCTTTCTCTCCATGCTGTTTTATTCCTTCTAAGGACATAAATAGGATGACTGTTCCCTACAAGAATAAGGCTCATCTCCACAGCGTGTAATGGTTTTGGCTAACTTGTCGGATCTCTGCCCCTATAGTGGAGATAATCTTGCAACGTGAGCAGTCTTCTGATGGAGGATGATGTGCAAAAAGTGTAGCTGCCAGGGGGTAGAGGTTGTAAATATTCAGCATACAGACATTGGCAATATTTATTGGTGACTTGGAGTGGAGATGTGCAAAGAAAACAGCCTGAACATATTCAGTTGTCTGATTGAATAAAATACTAAAACTAAATTCATTGTTATCATTAGTGTCAAGGAAAAGTGAATAATTTAGGAAGATTTGATACGTGTAGGTTCATTTTCAAGCTACTTTACCACTCGCAGCCGGCTAACTTTCATCAGCACAAAGACTGGACACAGCTGGCCTGGCTCTACAAAATCTGTCTACCAGCACCTCTGAAGCTCACTAACGTCCACATATATTTGGAAGCCATTTTGAGCCTTTTAAGTGAAAGTACCATGTCCCAATTTCATTTGATTATTATCTTTTACATCTCTGTCATTTTTATCAGAACCATTAATTTTCATATACTGCATCATAAATTCAAAATAGGTGAGGGAAGTGGGGCAATACCTGTAAAATCCTTATATTCTCATTGAACTAGACCAGTAAAAAAAACTTTCACCTAAATTGAATGTTAAAAATACTTTTAGCCAGATTTATAATTATTATTATTTTCTTGTCTTGTACATTTTGTTTTGTGACTGAAAATACATCTGTCCACTCCAGTGGACCTTGTGCACCAAAGGGTATGTTCTGCCTATGTAGATTCCACCTTATTTTGTATGTTTTATTTAAAATGATGACATCTGCACTTGAATAGCTTTATGTGTATTTATACCACTTGCTTTTAGTAAATGTTTAAAAAAAGCTTTGTTGCCAAGTAGTTTTTACACACTATTTGCTTCGGTAACAAGTTGCATGGATATAAACCTATTTAAATATATATGTAAATGAAGAAAAAACAAGATATGCAAGTTATGAAATAATAATAGAGACTATTTTCAAAATGGCAGTTATTTACATGTACATCAGATATGTATTGTGCAAACATTTACAATTTGCTGTAAAAGGTGGGAGGAGGGGGAATTTGGGAGAATAGGTTTCACTATTTGTCAAACAACTGCCATCAATCAACTGTAAATCAGCTACATTTTCAGAATATCATTATTTATTACCCCAAATACTTCATACAATTGTTGTCCATTTTAATGCTACTTTCTTTTATGCATTGTCTACTAAAAATTATTATTGCTGGCCACTAAATATTTTTGTCATCCTGAAAAGGAGCTAAACCAACTGAAAAAGCATACACTTTTCATGTGCTAACTACACAACTGTAATGTGTTTGTGTGTGTGCACTGTCCCCAAAACCCTGACGGTTTCACTACATGTCCGTCCACCACGTAATGCTCCCCTCACTTCTCTCTTTCTGTTACCCACTCCCACACACACATACACTCGGCTGTATATCAGTCTAAATTTAAAGGTCAATGTCAGAGCACAGGAAATCCACCAATGCAGACAAGCCCCTCCAAAAATGAACCACTGTTGTTTCTTTGGTTCTAAAATGCAACTTTCACTTCTCAGCTCTTCTCTGTATGAGTCTGTGTTTCTGCCTTAATGGTAAGTGTAACTGCGCATATTTGAAAATTTAATAGAAACTGTGAATGTTGGGTTTAAACTAACTGTTTGAATTGATTTCTTGCATTTGAGCCAATGTTTGACAACTATAATTTTGCAAAGAATAATAAATTAGTTGGTTGTTATTTAATTTAAATTTAAATTTTTGTTTGTTTGTACATTTTAGATGTACAGTGTAACTGTTATCAGAAATAACTACTTTTTACAAGATTTAAACTATTGCTGTGTATGTGTGTGCATTAATTCACATCTGATTATTTTATGCCAGACATTCATGTTAATGCAACCTGATGAGTATCTGAGCTCTCTGCATTTGCTGTAGCATTAGCGGGGGGCACAGTAAAGTCTCAGACAGAAGACAACTACAAGACTTATCTCTGTCACACAGCTTCTGGCCGAGCCATCCAACTGCTGGTTTATCTGCTCCGACACACACCCTCTCACTGGGAAAGTGTCACTCCCCCCGCCCCCCCGCTCAACCTCCTCATTCCTGCTGACTCCCTGCTCACCCTCTCCTCTTAGCCTCCTCGCCTCCACCCTCTGGATGCCAGTAGCTTCTAGTCATGGAGCAGACGACAGTCACACATCAGTAAGTGTTTTTTTTGTCCCTAACCATAATGTTGTCACTACTGAGCACAATGGAATTACAGCCAATGGCTCACTTATCTTATTCTGCCCTTTTATGTTGTTGTGTTTCCTCTTAATCTTTTTCTGCTTTTTTTTTTAAACATCTCTGATAAATTACAATACAAACCAAACAAGCACGTTTTCCTGCTTTTGTATTCTCTCCTACTAAATTTCAAACTTATTTAGATTTTGCCTTCACTGCAATTTTTTGCTATTAACGTGTTGCTGAAGGCCTAAAATAGTTAAATGCAAGAATAAATGCTGTCATGTACAGTGGTAAGATAATATTAATAGGATAAGGATGTTAGTGTAATTGGGCTGTCGTGCTGCTAAAATTTCATAGAGGAGGCCAGCCGAGTACAAAACATGCTGTTCCAGGAAAATTAAATTAATTGAATTCCTGGTTACAGGAAAGCAAGACAGAAACTAATCTGCTAATTTGAGACTGTTTTTTTTAACATTAAGCCTGCAGTTGAGTATCAGTGGTATTTCAGAGGCTTTACAATTAGATTTATTACAAATCTAATTTCAGACCAGAACTGTTAGTGACCCGAGCCTCAGCATCAGCGTTTCGTGAAGAGGAAGTGGGAGGCTCCACCACAGGAAGTGAAGATATCTGGGGGTCATATGATGTCCCTGCAGCAACAGACCCAGTGCTCACACAGCCCGGCCTTGGCGTCACCAAGACAACCATCACCACCATCACACAGACGGGAGGAGGATGGAGCACTGGCCTGTTTGACGTTTGTGGAGACAAGACTACATGTAACATGAAAACACTGTCTGAAACTGCATTCCCACAGGCTTTTACACACCAAACAAAACTTTATGACCCTCTTATTCTTTGTATAATGTTTTTAACTTGATGTTGCTTGAGGAAGTTTATGTGCAAACCAGTTAATCATCATTCATTAGTTTAGTCTTGCATCTGACAGATTTCAATTTGCGATTTGAGTGGGATTTTTCTCTATTAAAAGTAAACACACACACACGCACACACATTGTGCTACCCTGTGCCTGTGCTTGCAGGTATTCTTGGGGCCCTGGTGCCGTGTTGTTTGGACCTCAGTTTAGCTCACCAGTATGGCGAGTGTCTGTGCATGCCTCTGTTACCAGGATCCACTTTTGCCATACGAGTTGGGATCAGGGAGCGGTACAAGATACGGGTGAGTGTGTGTATTCACATGCAAAACTTGTCAATAGAAATTAGAAAATTTGGGCTGTTTGTTAGAGCGTCTTTGATCACACCAACAGGTTGACCTTAAAAAATGGTCTTAATCAGAATATCATCAAAAAGTAATTCCATTCAAAGAGTGAAACTTGGATATTATATTCATTCATTACACACAGACTGATAAATGAAATAAACATTTGAAATATAATTGTGATGATTAAAACTGACAACTAATAAAAAAATCCCAAATTCAGTATCTCCAAATATTAGAATATTACTTAAGATCAATACAAAAAAGGATTTTTAGAAATGTTTGCCAACTGAAAAGTATGAACATGAAAAGTATGAGCATGTACAGCACTCAATACTTCCTCTGTGGCACTGCTCAGGTGTTATGAGAGCCCAGGTTGCTCTGATAGTGGCTTTCAGCTCTTCTGCATTGTTAGGTCTGGCGTATCGCATCTTCCTCTTCACAATACCCCATAGATTTTCTATGGGGTCAAGGTCAGGCAAGCTTGCTGGTCAATTAAGAACATGGATACCATGGTCCTTAAACCAGGTACTGGTAGGTTTGGCACTGTGTGCTGGTGCCAAGTCCTGTTGGAAAATGAAATCTTCATCTCCATAAAGTTGGTCAGCAGCAGGAAGCATGAAGTGCTCTTACTGATAGACGGCATTGACCTTGAACCTCAGAAAACACAGTGGACCAACACCAGCAGATGACATGGCACCCCAAACCATCTCTGACTGTGGAAACTTTACACTGGACTTCAAGCCTCGTGGATTCTGTGCCTCTCCTCTCTTCCTCTAGACTCTGGGACCTTGTTTTCCAAAGGAAATGCAAAAATTTACTTTCATCTTCGAGAACTTCAGACCACTCAGCAGCAGTCCAGTCCTTTTTGTCTTTAGCCCAAGCGAGACGCTTCTGACGCTGTGTCTTGTTCAAGAGTGGCTTGACACAAGGAATGCGACAGCTGAAACCCCGGTCTTGCATACGTCTGTGCGTGGTGGTTCTTGAAGCACTGACTCTAGCTGCAGTCCACTCTTTGTGAATCTCCCCCACATTTTTGAATGGGTT
>JAPMOB010210106.1:4303-16415 GCA_029875015.1 Lepomis gibbosus | reverse complement strand
CTCTCTCTCTCTCTCTCTCTCTCTCTCTCTCTCTCTCCTCTTGCTGCATCAAAATGCTCTGCTGTTACCACGGAAACTAGGTAGGAAGAAAAAAAAAATCTGAACACTTAGTTGTTTTCCCTCCAAACACCACAGACCTCTGTTGATTGTTGAGCTGCAGCTACGGTTCATCTATCAGGAATAATTAATACAATCTATTGGGAGATGAATAAAGACACAAGAGAGCACTTTACTGTTTCAAATAGAAACACACAAACACACACACAATATGAAGCAGCTGGTTTTGTGAAGATGAGCTGAATTGATCTTTGCCGGTACTTCCTTTAATTTAGATGGACCATGGTGGTAACACTCAAAATATCTATATTTTGTTTATGAAACATGGACAGTACACATTTACATTTACTTATTTAGCTGATGCTTTTGTCCAAAGCGACTTACAATTGCTTTGCAGAGGACATATTGTGGATGTGGGAATCAAAATCCAAACGCCACAGGCATGTTTCATCCAAAAATAAACATTGTGAAACATTGCAAAATATAGTTAGTTTTAGGCACCAAAACTACTTGGTTAGCATTAGTAAAATATCATCATTTGCAATAATTAATGTCAGCCCGCAAGAGAAGGTTTTCTAATCCGTGCAAATCAACTCCGCCCAGCTGATGCGACACCGGCAATTTTAATCATGTGCACCTTCTGCTGTGAGTGCAGAAAGTAATGTAACTGGTTAGAGTTTTGCAATATAAGCATATTCAAACTGAAGCGCATGCTCTGTTTTGAACTGTGAGCTGCACTTTATCGGAACTGCCAAAGTTATGGTATGGATTTATGGCGAGATATCTGCCTGAGCAGTAGTGTTTTTGGGAGGTTTCGGTTTCACATGCAGCATGCAGTCCAATGTGTTGACCTAATGGTCTAAAGGAGAAGCTAAGGCTATGTACCAGCGGATCAATAATGAAATGCACAGCAGAGTAGAGGCCAGGTAGGCTTAAAAATATTATGAATTCTCATTAAATGATGAGTCTCGTAATATTGCAATATTTTTCTGGACATGTCAGATAACATTATGGGAGATATACTGAATGTGCAGAAAGTTTTGAACATGAGCAGAAAACCTGCTGAGACACAGGAGCTATTAAAGTCCAGGAATTTCTTACCTAATTAAAATGAATTAATTTATCATTGAGGTGAAAAGAAAAGAGGTTATTTCCCCAAACGGCAACTAAAAAGAGGAGGAAAGGCTCAGCATGTGTACTGACTCGGCAGGGATTTCATTAAATTAGAAAAGGTGATCTACAGGAGAAAAAGCAATAGAATGCCTGAAGGCCTTACTGCATTCTATTCTATTAAATTTTAATATTTTGAATTGTCACGTACTGCCTGAATATTGTGTTTCCCTTTATATAGATGGAGATTAACCATAAATTGGTGCAGAAATGTTCACCATAATGCCGGAAATTAAGTCGTTGATGCTTAAAATTCTCTAGGGGAAGGCCCCCAGGCATTCCTCTTTATTTCTCCCCCAAACCATTTAAACAAAACTAGTGCTCTTGCATTTCAGGAAGATTACCACGTAAATTTACTACAATGCAAGAACATAGTATCTGGGTTAACACACAGTTTATGTGGGGAAAAATTCCCAGATTGCAGGTTAGGTTTGGTCTCCCTGTTTAGGCTATGATGTGGAGTTTGACAAGGCTTCATAGAGGCTGATCACACTTCATTATGGGCCATGATTATTGACTTGGCTGTTTATGCTAAAATTGTGAGTTTGGCTTCGGATTTTTTTAACAATTCCTGAGAATTGAGAAGTGGTCCCGATTAATGTATTTGTAAAATAACTAAAAAGAATCAATGCTTGAGATAGACTTTTTGTTTCACAAGGGAAATGAACACCATCCACCTCCTTAGTGAGACTTATTTTGTTATTTACACTAAGTTTACTTATAGTGCACTATGGTGCGTTGGGGCCTCAAATTCAACTAGAACCATCCATCCCACCAAATTTAAAGCTCAAGTAGGTGACGTTGGAGAAATAGCTGGCCTCTCTCCAAAACACATGGTTATGCAAAGTGAGTGCACAGGCAGAGGGCGCGCAGGTAGGTAGGTAGACAATTAAGTATACAGGCAAGTAGGCCAGCCAATCATTTCGTCATGCCGAAGATCTTTTTTCATGAACATTTTATTGATTGATTGCTCTCAGGATGTAAAGAATTTAAACAAATATAACACAAAATATTTCTGAAATAGAGGCTCTTGGCTACATTAGCCACTACTAGCATAACAAACCCATATCTCCCAACCATTGGCAGCAAAGTTGGGGTCAGGTTTTGACAAGTAAGATTGTATATATTATTATAGGAGTGCAACAATAAATCACTGGAGTTAATTAATCAGTGTCAGCCAATTTGATACGAGCATAGGAAAAAACTGTTTTAACGAAGGCTTTCTGTTATCAATCTTCTCTTAAAAAAGCAAACAAAACAAATCTCCTCTTAAGCCACAGAAGATATGAGCTAGTTCTCATAAAGACGGAGTTCCCCCTGAATTCCTGATCTGAAAGTTACGTCTGTTTAGTAGATGAGCTGCTGTGGTAAATTCTGCATTTTTATTTTTACACCTTCAGAGTTTCTGTCATTGAATCACTGCTGACCGATAACACATTCACTTGCCAATGTTTATTACAGGATTTGGCAAAATTAAACACTTCTCTTGGCATCAACTTCTTTAACCAACACACCAACTTCTGCTGGTAAATCTTTTGCCCTGATGCCAACTAGTTACTAACACAAGATGCTGTTAAACAGAACAAGATTGGTTGCCAAAGGGGGGCATACATTTATGTGTGTATTTTATAAAAATGATACCATGCACATCTCATTTCACTACTGTGAGAAACTTTCATTAAATCAAACATAGCAGGTGACTTTTTTTCTGCCATAATGTGATGAATGAGACAGCAGTGACATGTCTGACAAATGGTTACATTATAAGATGTAAATGTATGAGCAGTCGGAGATATACAGTACCGTGCAATAAGAAAGTAAATAGACAGGTTAAAGGAGCATTGTGTAGTTTTCAGCAGTCACTAGCGGTGCAGTTTTAAGATTGCGACCAGGCGTGTGCTCGCTTAAACTCATGAGCGAACATAATCCGAAACACAACCACTTTCATAAAGAAATCCTGCAATAACGCAGAAACACCTGCATGCAGGCTGTGGCTTTTCATTCAGACATGTTCAGGCTCTGTTACTACAACGTTCCCGGCTCAGAGGCGGATAAACATCGGTGTCATACTTTTCATTCACTGCAGGGAGACACCATGTTGGCACAGTACTCCTGAAAAAAGGCAGTAAGAGCGGCTATAGATAGGCAGGGAGACAGCTTCACACAACATGGTGGAAACTCAGAGGAGGCTCAGCAGTGTCAGCACAGCTAAATGTATTGGATGATAAGGAAACGGTTAGTGAGCTGGACCCCATATCATAACAAGATTGTGTCAGTTTTAACAGTAGGACTGCAGTAAATAACTTTACAGTAGTTAGTGGATGGCTGTTCCTCTAGGTTGTTGTCATCCTTTTGTTGGAGTGTTGTAAGTGGGTCACTTTAGTTACAGGCACTGAGAGGTGGAGAAGCTGTTTACCTGAGTATCGGTAAAACCACAATAAATCTAAATTGAACGTTATGAAGCTAACAGTGGCAGGTCCAAGCTAATGTAGCGTTAGCTGGCTGCTTGTGGGTGCATCAATAGCTTTGTAAACAAATCATTCCACATTTGCTTTTTACCATTACATCATTTCTTGCAAGCTAAATCAACACTGTGACATAAGTGGTACACAGGAAAGTAACATGGGTCGCATTAGTTGGTGAAGTAATATGGAAAGCGGTACAACTTTGCACTGGATAACATTAGCAACCGCTCGGCGTTAGCCTGAGAGACAACATGGCTTTCTCTGTGATCTCTCCAGCTTTACTCATGCTCATTTTGTTTTTACTCGACATCATCTGACCTGTTTGGCCTGATGGGCTTCAGCACATACATCTTTATTGTTGTTTTTTATTCTTAAGTGAAGCCTGTGTTTTGTTGTGAGCAGGTTTTCTGGTGTTAGACTGCATCTCGTTAGCTGCTTTGTTGTCGCTGTAGTCTGAGAGAGGCTCAGGAGAGCGCACAGGGCTGAATCTGACCTGAAGCTGCATAATTACCTCAGTAAACACTTTCCTTATGAGTTTATAGTCTCAATCACTAGTTTTCTTTGTGTTCATTTAGTAAATTATGGTCCCATTTAGAGGAAAATAGAACATAATGCAGAGTATGCTTCAGGGCAGGATTATCTGTGATTGACAAGTCATTGACATGGCGACCTGTCAATAAGGCTCGGGGGACTTGTACCCATGGCACTGTGTAAATTTAACCAGAACCGTTGAAAAAGAGTATTAGGAGTTGGCTGTTCTGAGTACATTTAGTTTTAAGCCTGTTGTTTGCTAGACAAAGCCGTTAGCCCAGTTAAAATGACAGTTAAGGTGAATTCTCCAAACACTGCCGTTAGCCCCACCGTTTCGTCTTAATGGTCATGTCCACTGCCGCTGGTTGGAAAAACTTAACAACACAACGGGGTGAGGAACAGCCAAACTCAGCTAACAAGCTGAGGCTGCTGAAGACAGTTTACTATCAAAGGTCATGCAACATGGTGAGACTGAGCCTAGCAACAAGACACACACTAGTTATAGTGCATCAGCAAGGTCTCTCCCAGGCAGACAGGGGTTTCCAGATGTGCTGTCCAAAAAGCACTAAGAAACGAGTAGCACTCAGGACCATGACCACTGTGGTTGGCCAATGAAACTTACTGCAGCACATGAAAGACACATCATGCATACTTCCGTTCACAATCTGAAGATGACCAGCAGTGCCATCAGCACAGAGAAGAAGAAGAAACCTTTATTGTCACATACACATTGCGAAGTTTGTTCTCTGCACTTTAACCCATCCCTCAAGGAAGCAGTGGGCAGCCACTGTGCAGCGCCCAGGGACCAGGGTTTTTATCTGTGCGCGGCTGACTGAAGAACTAACATGTTTTTAAATGGTAGGTGAAAGCGGAGCACCTGGAGGAAACCCACGCAGGCACAGGGAGAACATGCAAACTCCACACAGAAAGGCTGGGGTTTGAACCCGCAAGCCCACAGTGCTATCCTCTGGACCACTGTGCTGCCCAAAGCTGCAGAAAACAGTGGAACCCTGGTACACCATCTACTGTCCAGAGAAGTCTGGACAGAAGTGCCCTTCATGAAAGACCTACGACCAAAAAGCCTCCGACATGGAAACAAGGCCTCACGACTCACCTATAGAAACACAGGAACAAACTAGGGTACAGAAAAATGGACTGACAAGTCAAATTTTGAAAAATTAGGCTGCATCAGAAGTCAAGTTGTTCGCCAAAGGGCCGGAGAGCCGTACAAGAATGAGTGTCTGCAGACAACAGTGAAGCATGGTGGAGGTTCAATTTTGGGGCTACATTTCTGCAAACAGATTTGGAGATCTGGCCCCAATGCTGAGAAGTACAGACAGAAACTTATCCATGCAGTACCACCAGGGAGGCGTGTGATTGGCCCCAGATTTATTCTGCAGCATGACAATGACCCCACACATACAGTAAAAGTGATTAAGAACAATTTTTAGTGTAAAGAAGAAATAAAAGAATCCCTGTTCTCAACATCATCAAGTCTGTCTTGTATTACATGATGAGAGAAGCAACTGAGGCTGCCTAAATCTGCAGAACTGTGGGGGTTTCTCCAAGGTGTTTGGGCTGACCTACCTGCTGAGTTCCTTTAAAGACTATGCGCCAGTGTACCTAGAAGAACTGATGCTGTTAACTCACTTTGCATTTTGTTAATTTATAAACATAATCTATTAACACTTCTATCTTAACACTTCTGACACGTCTATTTTTTAAGTCTGTTCTGACTTTACAGCATTTTTTTCACACTCGCCTGGAACTTTTGCACAGTACTGTCTGAAAGGCTCATTTTCATTCATCTGATGTTCGTGATCATAACAGAATCATCCAGTGTTTCTGACTTCAGGAGTGCTGTCTGTGGACGATGAGTCATGGTTCAAACTGACAAGAAAGAGGACTTTCAGGTGGTCGAGGGCTGCACCAGACTCTAAAAAGGACGAGTGTTAAATATAAAGCAATTCATGTTTTCACATGTGATAGATTAGATCTCAGATGTGAAATACACCATATGGCCAAACGTATGTGGACAGTTGAACATACAAGCACTCCACACATATGTGATAGTTAAACATGTCATAGACCGTGTTTATTCATCCTCCACCCCTGATGTCTCCCGATTCAGACACCAGAGCATCAGTGAGGTCCAACACTGTTTGTGATCGGGTCTGACTCTGAGTCTCTTCTTTATTGAGCTGCTTTGTGCACGGGGGCACTGTCATGTTGAAACAGGACAAACACAAACTGTTGACACAAAGCAGTTTAAAATATTGTGGCCTTTAGCATTAAAAGAGACTCAAGATGAACAGTTCAATAGGCTCAAAATCAATGCAGCAGAACCAGATACCTTTTTTCTATTGCCAAAACCTTGCAACTACGTACATTACCCACAGTGCAACCTGGCTGCAAACAGTTCATTTAGAGATTCAGGTGAGTTATGCCTGTACTTCTGGCATCTCCTCAGCTACCAGTCCAGTCCACACTCCGTATCTCTGGTCCGAGCTGGACCCCAACCGGCCTTACGGACTGAGCCTCTGCCTCCTCAATGAATGTTTTTCTTCTAATGTGTGATGTATATTTCTTTTTGTTTATTTGCAATTTGGTTTAGAGTGACAGTGTATGGAAAGCTGCTTTAACATTTACTCCTTGACACTTTCTAGTCACTATTTAAAAGTTACTAGTACTTATTTTTAGTTACTAGTAAATATTCCCATTTTATTACTAAAAATTGATTAGGTACTAGTACTTCCTTTTTGTGTCTATTAGTAACTATTTGAGTAGTTACTAGTAACTGATGAAAAGATGATATCTGGACTGCAATTAATAACTAGTAATGGAATAGTTATTAGTTACTAAAAATTAGGTACTAGCATCTAATCAGTTGTTACTAGTAAAACCTGAATAGTTACTAGTAGCTAATAAAAAAGGAGCTTTTAAATAGCGTCATGCAAGTTTTAAGGAATAATGTTAAAACAGCTCGTCGTAGAATATGTGTTTGTTGTCCTGAGCCTCGGCAATAGTCAGAATAATTATAGTAAGTAATAATTGATTTAGGGGAGGTTTCTCTGGGTCAGGGCTTTGTGGTTTTTGGGTCGCTTGATATTAGATGATTGTAGAATTTGGTAGCTCTTTTTTGGATTCTGATTATATCGGCCTAGTTCTGCTCTGCAGACGTTGTTTGGGGTTCTTTGTAAATATAAAATGCTCTTATAGAATTCTGTATGAAAAGATTTAGTTGGGTGTTTTTCCCATTTGTCAAAATCTAGACCTCTGAGTGGATCTCATATTTCACTCCCATGAAGGGCAATTGGTTCTAGGATTGATGTTAATTTATTGGTACTGTAAATCAATTTTTACATTTCTTGGGATGGGACAGAAAGCTCTCTTTGCTTTGTTCCTCAGACCTTTCACAGCCATGTTGAAGTTTCCCGCTGACAGAATTAACGCAGGATATTTATCTGCTGCTGGAGTCCTTTTTGTCAGGGATAGGAGGACTAAATCATCTGCAAATAAAAGGCATTTAATCTGTGTCATGCAGTATAAAGCCAGCTGTTGCAGACTTTTCTAGTGTTTTTGCAAATTTGTTGAGTTGGACTCTGGTGTAAACCGCGCTCTTCTGAAAAATATTCTGTATGTTTATTACCCATTTTCATTTGTATACATTACACTCATTCCTCCCCCCTCCCCTCTCTCTCGCTCCTGCTCCGAGTTTGCTGCATCGCAACGCTCTGCCGTTACCATGGCAACTAAGAGAACAAAAAAGGCTGAAGGCTGTAGCTTCAAAAAATTTCAGACAGATGTGGCACGTGTTGTTCCTGTTGCGACGTTCGCCTGTTAGCGTCCGCTGCTGAGAAAACATCTGACAGACAGACGGGAAGCTGTGACCTCATCAAAATCACACACACACACACACACACACACACTCTCTCTCTCTCTCCCTCTTATGTTCAGCGATGTCGCACGCCCACAGTTTTCCACTAATTCCCTGTCATCAGTCTTTCCCTCATGCCAGCATCACCGCTCTGATGCCGTCCCCGAGGCCGTCAACCTGAACACACTGATCTGAAGTGATGCTCACAACATGATCACCACTTATCAATAGTGCCATTACATCGTCACCATCAACATGACATAATCGGGCAGCTGATTGTGTTTACTCACATTCCTCTCAGTCGGATCAGGACCTGGTTGTTGTGTATCTGCTCCACAGTGTCCTCAAAGTCCTGCACCTCCTTAATCTGCTGCGCCTCCTCGCTTTGCTGCTGTGAATCCTCAAACTGCTGCTCCTGTTCAGTCTGTTGCTGCACCTCCGTCTGCTCTTCCTCAGTCTGTGACATCTCCTCCGTCTGCACCTCTTCCTGGTGCAGCTCCTCCTCCTCCTCAGTCTGCTTCTCCTCCTCCACCTGCTTCTGTTCAGTCTGCTGTACCTCCTCCTGCTGCACCTCCTCAATCTGTTCCTCCTCCTGCTGCACCTCCTCAGTGTGCTGGAGCTCCTCAATCTGTTCCTCCTCCTGCTGTACCACCTCACTCTGCTGCACCTCTTCCTGCTCCAGTTTCATCTCCTCTTCCTGCTGCACCTCCTCAGTCTGCTGGTGCTCCACAGTCTGTCCCTCCTCCTGCTGCTGCACCTCCTCCTGTTGTTGTTGCACCTCTTCCTCATTTTGCACTTCCTCTTCCTGTTGTGTCTCTTGCTCCTCTTCCTGCTGTAGCACCTCCTCCTCCTGCTGCGCCTCCTCTGACTCAACCTCCTCCTGTTTTGTGTCCTGTTGATGCATCTTCTCCTCCTGCTCTCCCTCCTGTAACAGTACCTCTTCCTCCAACTGCTGCATCTCCTGTTGCTTCACCTCCTCCTGCTTTCCGTTCTGTTGCTGCACTTCCCCGGCCTGCTGAACCTCCTCTGACACCACCTCCTCCTGTTCTCCATCCTGTCGCTGCACTTCCTCATCCTGCTCTTCCTCCTGTTGCTGCACCTCTTCCTCTTCTTGCTGCATCTCCTGTTGCTTCACTTCCTCCTGCTCTCCATCCTGTTGCTTCACCTCCTCCTGCTCTCGGTCCTGTTGTTGCATTCCCTCCTTCTCCTGCTTCTCCTGATCCTCAGCTTCCTGCACCTCCTCGTTCATCTAGGCGTGGTGGAGGAGGACAAGTATGTGGAGCTTTTTAGGGTTTGTAGAAGTGTTCACGGGTCGGAGTTTGGTGTCCAGACGTCTCTCAGACTGACGGAGTTGTAAAAACATCAACACTAATCGCAGCGGAGAGCGTTTGGGTTTGATGGAACTTCATCCAACTTCCTGCGATGTCACCTGACGGCCCAGCCAAACCAAATTGATGATCTGTGATCCTTGAGAGCGAGTTAAAGGTCACGAGTGTAGTTGTGTTTAAAAAAAAGTTGAAAAGCAGGAACAGACTCACGTCATCTTTTCAGTCTACCAACTGATGGCTCTCCTTCATCAGTCCACAGCTGAAGAGTTGAGGTCTGCGCTCCAGCACTGCGGCGGCAAAATGATCCAGCTGAATGTCCCAGAGCATCGCCGTAGCAACGCAAGGAGGAAGTCGACAGCAATAAAGACAGGATGGAGAGAGTGAGAGAGGAGAGAGAGCAAGGGAGGGAGGAGGACAAAAGAGAAGCAGAGCGTTTCTGTGGTAACTCAATAACGGTTGCTAAGAGTGATGGAATCCTGCAGCTGACAGACCGCCCTCCTCCTCGTCCCCCTCCTCCCCCTCCCAAATTCAAACACGCATAACTTTACGCTCTATTCAGATGCAAACAGCAAACATGCATCTCAATCTGTCCTCCCCTCGCTCACCCACTGCGTCTGTGTGTGTGTGTTTTAGACAATGATGATGTAATGTTCCTGAAAATGAGAGTCACAAAAAAACCTTTCCAGTCAAGTGGCACAACCAGCCTTCAGTCCTGCTGCTGGCGTCCCCTGGAGGCTGCAGTGGTTATTACAGATTGTTGGAACAGAGCAACATGCTTAGGGTGGTGAATGGTCATGTGGTTATTAATAGGTGCGTTTGACATGATGCATGCTGGACTTGACATAAGGCATGCTGGTTAGACATTTTGCCTGACTTTCGCCGGCGCTGCCATGTCACATAACATTAAAATCTCACTGAGAAAAAAGCGGCTGCAGGTGTCCGAGTCTGGCGACCGCACTTGTTTTTTCTCTGGCTGCACAAAGTTGGAACCACCTTTTTGCTTGATCTCAAGATCAGTCGTTGTTCTAAGTTCACGCAGGTAGAACGTGTCCGACTTAACAGCAGTGTTTTTATACCCTGCCCTTGCAGCTTGACTATCAAGTCAGTGAATGTTCGCCGCAGTCATCTGGAACATACCTAATATCCAAAGGGTTCATCCTCTGAAGAGCATAAATGTCAAGAACAGTGGATACCTCATTTCCCATAATGGAACTCAGTGGTGTCTTACGTTAAACACTCCCTGCCTTTTTAATATTTTTCCGAATAACTTTTGTGCAGAGAAGACGACTTTACTGTAACTGGCTACCTAATAACACTGGCAGCATATTTCTAAATAAATGTACGTGCAGAACAGGTTGTACTATGTGATAGTATGTATTATGGTAATTTAAATCTATGTAAATGTACTGTCGTTGTGTGACATCATTCAGCTGCTAATCGTGAAGTCGGTACATATTTTTTTCTCCAAGTTCACAAGTAGGAACTCCGAATTCAAGTGGTGTTCCTCTTCCAGTTCAGAGTTGCCTGCAACACAACACATATACACCTCTAATTTGCAATGCAGGCTTTCTGTTTATACATGTATAGTATCCAGGCCTAAACCAAAATAACCCTGATGACATCACTATCACATCCTTAGGGTTTTTTATCAGACTTGACAAAGCTCCTCCTCCTCAGAGTCACAGGAGACATTACACAACTGCTGTCACAGGCTGAGTAGGATTATTTATTTGACTCTGGCTCAGTGGTGCACAGTCAACACTGACATGTTCATTTTTTAGTGGACTATTGCTTTAAAAGTGAGTTATTATAAAAAACCAACAAACAGTGTTTCTCTTTAGAATGCAAACTGTTGCAAGGTTTCCCCAGGCCAGAGCTTCATAATGCCTCATGGAGGGAGGTGAGAGAAACACATTAATATTCAACCCAGTTTCAGCTTCACTCCTCAGGCTGTCACAGCGAGACACTTTACCACTTTGTGTTCACCTCCATGAAATCCTTTTTTTTTTTTTTTTGCAATAACAGATGCTGCTGGAGCTGGATAGTATTGTCAACCATTTAAAAATTTAGTCTTAATCCTGTGTCAAATGTCCTTGTTAGTTTTGGTCATATTTAGTCCACTGTTTTTTAGTCAAGTTTTAGTTGACTAAAAGTCTGGGTATTTTAGTCTGATTTGATTTTCAAAAGAAAATCAAAAGTATTTTGGTCTAGTTTTAGTCACTAACCATCATTTGTCTTTTCTAACTCATATAGATAAAATGTTCTGTAAAATTTGAATATTAGCTTTGTTCTGATTTTTATTGCAAAAGACACATTAACTTCAAGTTTGTAGTGTTTTTTCCAAAAATCTTATAATCATATTGCTCGCCGTCCAATATAATTAGGCACTCTGTTTTTTTATCCGCCTCACTGTATTTGAAATAGGGCCAAATATCTAAACGCCTCTTTCTCCCTAGAATGTTGTATTCATCACCAGAGTTTCCATCCTCCACAGTGCAGTAACCTTTTCCACGAGCACCAGGCATCACCCCGGTCGGCCAGCATTCCAAGCACAGGAAGAAAAGAAATACTATATACTAATAATTTTGACCAAAGAAAATTGACGTGTAATATTTTGTCTCCTCACTGTACTGATAAAAAGAAAGAAAAGTTTTTTATTTCATGAATTACATTTTAGTCTCGTC